>JAWQUT010000753.1:155388-171035 GCA_033807755.1 Ellobium chinense
GGGGGGGGGGGGAAGAAGGGAGGGGGGAAGGTCTGAGGGTGGGAGGGAGGCTGACCCTCCCCTTCCTTCTTCCAAAATCAGTTCATCTCATGTTTTACCTGCGATAAAATCGGATGCAGTCTGGGTGTCCCTGATGGTCTTTTGTACAGCTGCGGTGTCTCAGACAGGTCTTCCTGGATTCATTGACCGTCTTTGGTTCCAGGTTGAGATGCTCAAGATTCACACATAAGGGATAGTGGCACAGGTGGGACACATGCATCTGCTGGTCTGCTGATGGTATAGGAGTCATGTTGTCCACACAGTAGCTCAAGACGTGTGCTCCTAGTCTCACGACTTTGCCACCATAAGAGTGACAAATCATGCCATAGCCACTTGCTTTTGCACCTCTCCACTTGTGGCAACCGTGCACAGTCACCACAATCTCACCAGATAGCATTTTCTGCTGAAAATACTCCTTGCTTGCAAGATAAGCCATGTCCATGGGGGTCGCCATTTTTCAGGGCACGGGGTGAATAAAAAATTCTGGCCACATTGATTACATTGCCTGTTAATTATACGGGTGTCTCTATAATACACCTTGGCCTGATCTTCCTATATTATGAGAATGGACTCCACTACCAACATCCTTCTCTCAGCAACAATCTTTATCTATATTCACCTTCTATAAACTTAAAATGCAATTTTAATTTTTCATAGAAGTATTAGACTAGAAGTATCAAACATTTTTTTTTTCATTTATATATATCCTACAGTAATTCGCCGCATAAGTTGCTATTAAGAAAAAAAAAAGGATAAAAAGTGCAACCATTGGTCACCATGACCGTCAGGAAATAACACTTGTCATCCAACGGCTTGCTTCAGTGCACACATAGTGAGAGGGGAAAGTATGCTCGTTTCCACACACTATCAGTTCGGACGTACGTCCGAGACTGATCGTGTGTGGCAAAAACTGAATCAGTCAGGGAATCAGTTCGGACTGAAAACGATGGACTGATCCTGGACTGACGGAAATCAAGCAGTGCTTGATATTTTAGCTTCAGTCCACAGTCCAGCCCAGTGGGGGCTCAAAATGGTGGGGTGTCAAACTCAAAATATTGGAATTCTGACTTCAGATTCGTGTTCAGCGACGAATTGTACTGCAAAATGTTACAAAAACTTGACTTTTTTTTGTAAAGTATGAAAATTATTTTATTTTGTTATGTCTATTGATTTGAAAAGGCTGCATTTGCCGAACATTAACGACTGCGTCTGTCTGTCGCCTGTCTGTCTCTCTCTTTCCATCTCTGCCTGTCTGTCTGTCCTCTCTCTCTCTCTCTCTCTCGTCGACAAGGTGCCCGAATTTTACTATGAACTGTTTCTAAATACTGAATGTGTTCTCATTAAAGTTATCTTTTAGAAATATGTTATCTTTATGGAATTGAAAAGCTTGCATTTGCCGAATGTTTACTATTGTGTCTGTCTCCTGTCTGTCTTTTTCTATCTCCCTCCTATTTTCTCTTGCATTCTCTCCCTATCTCTCTATCCCTCACCTGTGTCTTTCTCTTTCCCTCTTACTCTCGCATTTTCTCATCTCTGTCTGTTTTCTCTATCCGCCTTCCTTTTTTTCTCTTGCATTCTCTCCCTCACTCTTTTCCTCCCTGCCTTGCCGGCAAAATGTCCGAATTTTACTGCGAACTGATACCAAAAACTGATTTATGTTTTATATTATAAACTGATTTATATTATATATTAGTCTATATTTATATTTATCATTATGATGTTTAACCGCTACGGATTTGAAAAGGTTGCATTTACCGGTGTTTCTCTCTCTCTCTTCTCTCTCTCTTATGCCGACAAGGTACCGAATTATGGCATTCGACTCTTCCATTGAATTTATCAAGGCCCGGGACCTCTGTCTGGGACGTATGTCCGAACTGAGTGATACGTATGTGGCCGGCTTAAGCATTCTATTATCTCTGTATAATTTATTAGCTTCACACCTATTAGAGATCTAAGATTATGGGTGTTTACTCTAGGAAAACTATCTGAAATTCCAGTTATTTCACAACATTTCACACATGTAATCCAAATCACAGTGCTCACAGTTACAGTGCCATCTTATTGTGTTCAAAGTTTAGTTGTCTTTATATCCATTTGAGAATCAGTCCGTGCACTTAAGTCCACCAAGTGTATTCCTGACAAACAAATACTGAAGTCTTTTCCAATATATACATTAATATGCCTTAGATACCTAGGTGGAGTTTGCTAGTAAAGTCAACTGAAATTTGAGATAATGCTTAAGATCTACACCTACAACAGGAAAATAAAGGCATAATTTATCAATTGTGCGCAAGTATGCTTTCAAAATGTACTGAATTTTTAAAAATTGCGCTGCGCACTATTGTGACGTACAACAACCTACAAGAGAAGAATAGGTTTTATAATTATAAAGCTCAAATTATACCTGAAACTTCAAAATTTGGTTTCATTATCTATCTAGACTAGATCACAAGGTTTTCACATTTTGCATATGTAGCATTTGAACATTTTCTAAAAATGTCCAAACAATAATACAAATATTATTATACTCTCTATTCGTAGATTAGCTCTCGCATCTCTTGAGAAAATCCTTCCTACTTGATTTACCATGTAGGTTATGTTTAATCAATTGCATGATTCCTTCTGCCTTTGTTATGTCATTCAATGTTGTCATAAAATTCGTCTTTTTTTCTCTGTTCAATAAGCTATTTAAATCCTGTTCCTTTCTAAAGCCCTTTCTTCTTTCCGGTTCTTTTATTTCGTCACTGTTCATGAGTTCATGTCCGTGCCTGGGAATTACGTGTTTGTCTCACTATAATATTACACACAACAGTTATCGTACACGTTCATAACGCACACTCACAATGACCTCGAGAAAAGTTAACCTTCAAGAGAACAAAAACCTTGCAAAAGTCAAAACCAAATTTGTTCACTTTCAAATCTTTTAGGTTTTAGAGAAATTAAGATGTATACATGTCCATCTGTTCTATTTAGTAATATCCCTTTTCTATATCATCATGAAAGAAATCATTCCAGGACTGTCCTTAGATATTTTCTAAATAAATAGAAACACGGGTTTCCTCTGTACATTTTTTTTAAAGTTTATTTTAAAATAAAGCGCCTCTCAAGAAATCAAGATTTCAAGCCCAATTTGTTTTGAATTATACAGAAATGCCTGTCTGGGTACCCCATTCACTCAATGAATGTTTTCTCAGTTTTCAAAATTCTTTTATTTTAGTTTAAAATTTAGGCTTGCCATTCAGTACAATTATTGATAAAGTTCAGTTTCTAGGTATTCGATATTACGTGTCACTTCATTATTGTGCCTAAATTAATTCTCGACCAGATCGTATCACAGGAGGAGGCCTATCTCTCAAGTGTGTGAATGACTTTTATCCAGTAGGTATAGTCTAGTGCCGCTGCCACTTCATAGTTGCTACTATAGCATTGGACAAATTTTTAACTGACTAGAAACCATTTAGTAAAGGAGTGGATTGATAGAAAATGCTAGTGAAACATTTTTCCGAAGACATTTCACAGCGAGATTCTGAGGTCCTGGATGAGAGTTGCAACCACCTTAACTTAAACGTCGCAATGAAAGCTACAGTTTTCAGCGCCAGCTGTGTTTTACCTTGCAATGACTAGTTAAGCCCATTACTTGTTTTCGATGACATTCATTTTTTAAAAAGCCCACTATTTGCTTTTCGAAACAAATAGACTAAAAGTATCTAGAAACTAAACAAGCAAGAGACACGTCAGTTGCAAATTCCAAGCAAATCGCATTTATTAAGAAAAAAAAGGTCATGAGAATAATATAGACTATCCAAAAAGCATACATATCTATGCATTTCATGTTATCACTGGGAATAAAGCCATTTCTAGTAACAGGGGATGACATATTACCTAGACTAACATGTTCATATTCTTCCCTCCTTAAAGTGGTTCTGAATATTCATGAGTTAACCCGTGACTTTTTGGTTAAATAAAATATCTGAATACTATCATTAATACTGAATATTATTTCTTCAAGGATACCAACATTTATGTGATTATTTTGTTACGGTACAGAAAACGTGAGGTTCTCGATGCCCTTTTGGCTGAACTCGACGGTAATTACGATTTGCGCACCCGAAATGGTGACGTCATTGACACTATGCCGAACCGCTGTCTTCGGGAAAAAAAAAAACACTGTCGGCAGAAAATACCCTTTTTGGCCCTCGATACAGTTTTACTTTTCAAATTTCTCACGTATAGTAGCATCTAAACATATGCACTCTACACAAGACGTTGGACCTAATCTTGATGTATAATGTGATTAAGTTTATGGTTGCGTTGAGCTTTACCGTGTTTTACGCATTGGAATGTACGGTTACTGATATGATACCAAGAGGAAACGATTAAGCTTGGAAATGATGCTAAAATGTATGCGAATAGCCAAACGGCCAGTGCTTTATTGGCGTATAATATCGTGTAAACAGGTCCGCATGTCACCAGTCTGTCTATGCGCTGGGTATCCATTCTTTTCATCTTTCGGAAATGTGTGGAAGCTGATTTTTTTCGCCACTGCCGGTCCCGTTATTGTTGGACCGACAGTTAACCGCAACGCAGTAGATCATTGTGGGTTGTTGGCGAACAGCTGGCGTAGTTCAGACGACGTCACTACCAGTTTTCGGGCCGTTTCGGTAAAAACGAATTTTCAGAGGCCAGAATGTTGGATCTAGACTGCAATCGCTAAAATATGTACCCCTATAATGCCATCGGCGTATATATATATTTTAAAATCTTATTTACATTAATTTTGCATAAGCAAGAAACGGATTTGGGACTTTTTGAATGGAATATTCAGAACCACTAACAACAATACCAAATTCAGGTCAGGCTACTGCGCAGAAAAAAAGTACTGGATGGTTATATTTTGTTTAAAATATTTCAATCAATTCCCAGACATATTGACAATACACATGCACAGTAAGTGTACGTTACATTTCTAACGTCTCGCGCACACACACAAAAGCTCATCACTCCGCCTAAATCCCTAAAGTAGTATTAGGAATAGTAATCCGATGAGAAGAGTTTTTTTTTAAGACTTCAATTCCTGACGCGATTATCAGATGATGTAAATATATTTCATCCATGAACAGACCTTATCTGGTAAACACCTAGATATTACTATTCTGCAATGTAAACACTTTCATAACTGGACCTTTCATAAAGTACAAAAGTCGTACAGCTGGAAAAACAACCCTTCGACGCCATGTAGCAATTCACACATTACAGTCAGTTACACCAGATAGGAGAACACGGCGTTACAATCAAAAAGATATATTACTTTAAAAGTAAGCTAAAAAGATATCTCCCAACAAAGTTTCCTCCAAAACAGTTTCCATACAATTAAGGATTACTGTGAAAGTAAATTACCAGTGGAGACTGTTATATTAATATGGAATACAAATGGATCAGGATATGCTTAGTTTAACTGTTCATGCATGTCTCCGAATATGTCCTCATTTCAAGACAGAATTGGTCACCCGATCCCACACAGAAAAGTCACAACTTCTAGTGCTTATGCCTGAGGCTGAAACTTACGACTTTCCTGTGTGGCGAAACTGGACCAAGTCGGTATTCAACTGTATGACATGTTAAATCTAGACTGATTCTCACTTATAAAAAGGCAAGTTTTCATATTAACTAATAAATATCCTTATTTATTAGATAATAAAGCAAAGTCTATAGCAACCTGTAATAAATATTACAATCATTATACTGTCACGAAGCTACAGAAATATAAATTGAATTGAGTTATATAGGTTTATTAGAAAATGCAACTTCTAGACTGAACAAAGTGCTGCTTCTGTCTTGCGCTGTGCTTGCACTTTCGGCATCAGATGGCCAGTTACCCATTACTACATATTTAAAGTGATTCCTCAACCCCATTACAAAGTGATTCAAACCAATTTATTATATATTCAAAGTGACTCAACCCCATTATTACATACGTTATTAAGGTGCTCGTTGAAAAAAAAACATTCCCGGCTGCAGATAAGGACTTCTTTAGTGTGAACCAGCAAGTTCTGGTCGTGTAAAGGAATAAAACGTACAATGTCTGGTGAATGCACAGAGAAATCTTTGGAAGTTGCAGTTGCAATACCTTAGTGGAGGAAAAGGATTCTCCAGCGTTTATAAGCGGTGTTCAGTTTCTCCGTGTCCTTGAACAGATCATGTCAGTTTCACACTGAAAGAACTGTACTGTAACTAAGCACATTTTCCCATTGATCCCCTTCAAGTAATACATCTTTGCTGTGGGCCCAAGACAATGGAAAAGGTAAAGTTAAATTACTTTTATCAATTATAAATTTTGTGAAAGTACTTTTTGGTGACGGTTACCACTTCTTTGGTTTCTAAGAACTCATTTTCATTTAGATCGCCAGGGCGCTATTACATTTTCAAACCTATTATTCACAATTAAATTACATTTTGCTTTAAATCTTACAAAGAGAACAAAACGATTGTATGAAGAACACGTGGCAAACTATTCACGAAGAATTCAAAGGTCATTAATTTAACATTTTCTTTGTTCTTTAATAGGCACAGAGAGAAATTAGAACAAACGGGAAGTTATCCTTCATAACTATCTAAAAAAGATTACTGATGAGGCAATTTCGGACAAAATCTGCCTCAACAATGAAAACATTATTTCGAGAGTTCATCTTTTCAGAATGGATTGTTTGAGAAAAACGCAAAGTGATCGAGCAATTAATGTATATATATATAATAACAGTAAACTTCAGATGTCCATCACAGACTAAATATGTACAACTGATTTCTCAGCGTTAGCGATAAAATATATATTAAGTAAAATGACCCTTAAACAATTCTTTATAGTAGTAAGGCAAATTTTAAACGAACCATTTTATTCTCTTTGCATTTTCGTAAATGTTTGATGGGCACATTTCAAATCACCACAATCTTTCTGCCAGTGTTGCTGATTGGGTACCAGTAGTTCGTATTGCTGGGCATGGTAGACCATCTGTCCATTCGCTAATAATGTCAAGTCCAGTAATAACTTCATAGTCTGATACTGCCATTTCCCTGACCCTGTCCGTTCTCTCCAGCGTTCCCTGTGAGACTATCTTTTGCCAGACTGATGAATCTAGTGATGAGAATGTCTCAGCTTCCTTCGCTTGTAACTTGTTGACGGAAGTCGCCACGGGGGCCATTGCATCCGACGATCTTGCTGGGCCAGTGTCCGTGGTTGACACTGCACTGTATCTTCATGACAGAGTCTTCCTTGCGCTCCATCATAGGGGTCCAAGGCTCGCATCCATGGAATGAGAAAAAAATAAGATTAATGTTTGGCAACAAATTAGGACGAGATCTGTTTATGACATGTTTTGAATGTGCCGATTTAGGCGTTACTATTACATAAAAATATAGCTTATTGATTAAATAATATCTGAAAACCTCCCGAAAATCCAATCATGCTATTTTATACCCCCCTTATTTAGGCATTTCTTACTCGTACAGATAGGATAGCTTTGCTTGAGAAGAGAAATGAAGTACTGATAATTTTGATACTGAAATAAAATGCAGCAACTTGTAGACTCAAGAAAACCACGAAAAGCTCTGCAAATGTTAGTCCTGGAACTTAAAATGACCGCGGCAGGCGTCATGAGTCCACCTTTCATGGCTAAGTTGTATTTAGTTTAGCTAAGCCCAAACAGCAATATATTTTATTCATCCTTGAAAAAAAAAATATGGCCTATCTGGTCTACATCAAGTAAGAGTTAAGAAAATAAATGGCACTGGCTGCGCAACTTTGATTTCCCACTATCACTGTTATTAAACTTTACTTCCACGGAATAACTATGCCTTACAAGGAGCACATGGCAAGACTCCGCGCACCATAGGAAAATTTTAAGTGATGTGGTAGGATACATACAGCATCTTTCTGGTTATGGACAGTGAAGGGTGAGTCAGACTGAATAGTATTGTTGATTGTAGATTGTGAATAGTTCTCAAACTGCAAACTGTCAAGTCCGGTTTTTGGGGATTCTACTTCTGAGTCGGACGGATTAGTGTTTGCTTGGAAATGACAATTCACTTCTATTTTTCCCCCTATTCCCCCCCCCTCCCCCACACGACTCATATGAATGAGTACCTGGCTTTAGACCTAGGGAGCGGGGGTTCCAACTCGCTGAACTGCGGCGACTAATAGCGATTTCATTTGTAATAGCGTGTTTTTCTGTGTATAATTTATACCGTTCTATATTATTGTATAAAACTGTACGGCACTGTAATACAAGTGTCCTTGTGTAAAATAGTATTTTCAATTTATTGTACATCTCTTGTCTGAAAATTTATTTTTTAAAATTCCCTTTACCATGATGGCTATAAAGTACAGTACTATGACATTCGCAAATACCATGACATTCGCAAATACCATGACATTCGAAAATACCAAGACATTCGAAAATACCAAGACATTTGAAAATACCAAGACATTCGAAAATACCAAGACATTCGAAAATACCAAGACATTCGAAAATACCATAACATCTTAACCATTTCTTCCTCCATAATCGATCATTGCTGAGAAGAGGCTTGGCTCTCATTCAGCCCAAAGACAAAAATAAGTGCCTTTAAAACCAAAGCAAACTGCCGCTAGACAGTGGTTTGAACTATCAGTCACACTGCTAGCCTCTGTTGCTGGAGAAAACACGGTTTGAAAGCTCAAAATGAGCATAATATTGATAGGACTGTGGAACCTTTTTAACCGCAGAATTTAGCCGAACGGGAGTGAAGTTGATAGACACCTTAAGCCTAATCTACAGCTTGATGAATGGGGTGTTTTGGAGGAGAGGAGAGGTGAAAGAACTGAAAATAATAAAATAAAACAGTATGACGACAAAAAGGCGGCGCAGTCATTGGACACATAAATAAGATTCCCAAGAATGGAGTCACACTATTGCAGGTCATCTACAGCATGCGAATACTTGGCGCCAGACCTTACGGTAGCAAAAGTGTTCCAGCTATGTCGGAATATGGAACCAGTATTCCTGTGAGCTAGTCATTTTACTTTACGCTCAGTGCCGCTCTTCAAAGAAATGAATCTGAAGTTTCACCTGCCAAAGAAGGACACCTGTGGTGCATAAAGAGGATTCCCAGGACGATACAAAGCACATTATGGAAATAGAAGAGGCGAGAAAATGCTTAAACTAGTGCATGGAAGAAGCTGATGGGCATCTTGATACAGTTATGGCTGTGTTTGATCTCGAAAAGATGCTGCATGTGCCAAAGTCTTCCCGAAAAGAGCTATTTTACAAACGCAGACTAGCTTGTTATGATTTCACGATCTTTGAAACAAGGAATAAACAAGGACATTGCTTTTTTGGGGCATAAACATCAGGCAGGACGTGATGCAAACGAAATTGCAAGCTGCATTGAAAAGTTTTTGATAAATCTTAATTCCAGAGGCGCGACTAAGGTCATGCTATTTTCTGATGGATGCACAGAGCAAAATAAAAATTACCTGCTATGTACAAGCACGTACTGAAGATGGATAGCCTGCAGCAAATTTCGCATCGATTTTTTTTTAAACTAACCATGGCCAAAACCCTGGCGATTCTATGCACAGTGTGATCAGAGGGAGCAGTGAAGAAGATTCCAGAAATCATGGTGCCTGCTGTGCTTGTAAACATCAGAATGTCAGCCAAGAACGTTCCTTACCTTGTGACGGAGCTGGCAACAAATGACATTATCTGACTGGAAGGCTTTGTCAACCACGTCAGTAATTTTGCGTGTCAGAACTTCTGACAACGGTAACTTGTATAAAAGTGGACAGACTTTATGCACATTGAAGTGATGAAATCTCAACCGGACATTTTTTCTTCAAGAACTCGCATCTTAAACCTGCTTGTGATTCCCTGGCCATTAACAGGAGGCAAACCAAAAATCTGTTCGGAATAGCGGAAGCTTATAAAGAACAACGTAAACTCTCAGCTGGCGAATTTGGAGATCTGATGTCCCTGTGTCAAGGTACCACACCCTAGTGATTTGTCATCCTGGCCACAAAGCCTTCTATAGAAATTTGCCTCATTAGAACGTTTTAGTGGTCAGTGCAGCTTCTGTGTAGAAGATCAGACAGATATTTCAGTAGAATGACGAAGTATTGAGAGAGACAGAGATAGGGAGAGAGAGGAGTAATGCATAGCAAGGGCAATGAAAATTTGATTTCAGGTTACAGATTTCTTTAAAAAAGCTTTTGCTGTGTATATATATTGTTAAATCAATGTCTTCATGTAAACTTGAAGTAAAACGTAACGCGTTTTGTATTCCTATAATTTTATTTTTATCTGCATTGGCAGCAAACAGTATGCCACTTATGATTACAGAGAGAGAGAGAAAGAGAGAGAGAGAGAGAGAGAAAGAGAGAGAGAGAGAGAGAGAGAGAGAGANTTTATCTGCATTGGCAGCAAACAGTATGCCACTTATGATTACAGAGAGAGAGAGGAAGATAGAGAAACAGCAAGGAACAGAGACAGAAGTGTGAGAGAGAAAGAAACAAATAGAGAGAGACAGAACAAGAAAGAGAGAGGGATCCTTCAAAGTTGTGACACTTCACTTAATTTTGAAAAATAAACCTGAAAATTAAAAGCAGTAATAAATAAACGTCTGTTTCACTGTAATAATAATGCATACTGTTTTAATGTTTTTAATTACAGCGTCCTATAGTGTGTGTGTGTGTGTGCTGTGTCGGGTGATTCGACTGCTAATTAGACATGGTACATGTGCTGCCATATAGAGAAATATGCCACAGCACAACCCACAACCACTGAGCCACAGTATACTCACACCCGGTTAACCTGTCTCGGCATTTGTCTTTAATGTTCCCACCTGACGGAAAAGCTGCTAAATAACCAATTTTAAAATTTTAGGTATGACTCGGCAAGGGTTGAGCCCAGAACCTCCCGATCAAGAAGTGCATGCCCTTCCTCATTGCCAACGAGCCCGATGGGTGAAAGTGCACCAAAACAAAGAAAACAAAAAAAGAAACAAAAAACCAAAAGAAACCAAGACACACAGACACACACAGACACAGATTTATGGACCGATAAATAAGTGGAAACTTTTTTCTTCGAAATGTATGCTGTGTTTCCATTCTCCAACCACACGAAAACGTCCCATCACTAAACGAAGCCACGACGAGTCCTAACTGCCCATGTCCGAAGAGCTTGTTTATGACCGTAAACAATACTTGTGAAAAACTGAATATTACTAATCAAACATTGCATCATTATTTTCATGTATGTTTCTTAACCATTGCATTGCCCTGTTTAAAGTTATGGCAAGTTGAAGCCAACACGCGATCGGAAAGAAACCTTTAAAGCGCTCTAGCTCGGTTAAGCCGTTTCGTCATGAAAGCGACGAATTGTGTCGTAGAGACAAATGAGTCTGCATAAGCGTCCCGTCCCGTCTCCCCCCCCCNTTCCTCCACACAAAACCACCCCGAACATTTCATTCTAAGAATCGTTATATTCAAGAGTAAATTAGTGGAAGCTGTGTTGTGAAACTGGCATGTTTGTTGTAACCTTTCCTGAGTTTTACATAAAATGTCATGGTCTATTTACTGCAATACGTGTGCGCTTGTGCGCAAACAGTCATTCGTGAGAAATTTCAATTTTAATGTATATAAACTAGAGTGAGTTAAACTACGAAGACCCTACTTGAAATTCGGTAAATGCAGAAAATACTTTGATCATTGCAGATTTTCTTACAAAAATGACTCGCTGAGGTAGATGAAAGCAGAATTATTAATGATTGGGCCCTATAAATTTGAGCCCTAAAAAGTCTCAGAGAGTGGGCCCCAGATATCTACGAGATTCATAGCACTGGACGGGAGCCACATGGGGTTTCCCGAGTCATGCCGCAAAGAGTAAATACTTCTTGTCAAACGGGAATAGAACATAGGACCAGATAACGACAGCATGTTAAGTCCTCGACTTATCCCCGTTTTGTCAAACTTTCCACCACTTCCCCTCCCCCTCCATTTACATCCACTACTATCTTCTTTCTTTCCGTGCTAAAAGGGCGTGAGATTATACCCTTTCCTGAAGTTAAGACTTTTTATGAGGAAAGAAAGCTTGTGGCTTATCTTAATCCTCAGACGAGACTGCCGTGTCTAAGCAGCGAATAACGACTGCTTCGCCCGGAAGAGTTCCGGACCGATATTTCACCTCATACGCCTAACGCCCGGAATTGTTCCGGGCTCATGACTCGGCTCTAATTCCTGTCTATAGCAAGGGAAATAAATGAGGAAAACTTAAATTATGGGAATGAGTTCCTTTGGCTTGGCTTTCTTCTTCCTCTTTCGGTCTTTGACACCTATTGTTTTCTTATTCTTTTAGCCCTATTAACGTTATTATTCTAAATATACCAGTGATTTGGGGAAATTTCTTCCATGGAGGTTAAAGTACTTCTTTTGCCCGATCTTTTAACGGGAAGAAAAAGGAGGGGTCAACGTCCAAAATTTCACAAATGTCTTTTGAAAAAGACCACCTCAAAATCTGATTTGGTCCCCAATTTTTCATTTGGCTGGTTTTGACCGCGTGCGAATACATAGGCCTACACATTTTATTTGTTTATCTAGAAGGCTCAAAGTGTACCTGAAACTTTAAAATTGGATGCTTTATTTAGATCACAAGTCATTTTACACATTTCTACACCCTAACACTAGCTGGCAGGGCTCCAAAAAAGGGGGATTTTATAGATTAGCGGATTAATTGGGTTGTACACAATCAGTGATTTGCCCCTCTAATAGGTGTACAAAACCTTTCCCTTTGCTTTGTGGGTTACAAGTGTGGGTTTTGAGGTTTGTTTACTACATCGACTTGTGCTTGCGATCTGACGATCCACATGGCTGATAGGCGAAGGTATTTGCAAAGATACTTAGGTTACTTTTTTAATGAAAATTGCTAATTATCAGTAGAGCATTGTGTGTAGAGTAATCCTGCCAAATTTCATGACAATACATAAATAAGAGTTATATGCAAATAGATGGTGACACCCATAAAACTTTCTCCTGGCAAATAGCATAAAATGGCTTGGCAGTCAAAGGTCTACTAATAAGGCGATCTGATCCTGTGAAATGAGAACTTAAAGACGTCAGGAATTGATATTACGCGAGACGGGTCATAGGTCAAAGACGTTTAAAACCATGACTGTGGAATGACTTAACTTACTATAATCGAAAGTTGGAACTGATTACATAAATAAGTGGTGCACATCGCTCGACCATAATAATTGCTCTCCTAATTTTATTTTTTTTTTAATGACAGCATATAAAGTAGCCCTATCCGCAGCCTTGTAGAATGATGGCGATTTCTCAAACAGTAGACCGACCATATGGACGTTTTTCACTCAAGTAGCTTGACTGGCTCAAACAATTTAAACCCGCATACAGTAGGCGTACTTCGGAAATCAATCAAGGGAGATAAAATGCTTGAATATCTTACTCATCTAGCTTTTGTAAAGTACGGTGTGTATCGACTTAATTTCAAGGAATAAGCATTTTAACAGTTTACAATAACTCTTAATCTGTGATAAATAATTTGTTCAACGTGTTGAAATGTCATTTTCAACTTCCACATATTTTGTGTCGGGCCCGTAACGTTTCGCCGTAAATGACGCAACAGGGTCTACCTGCCCGAAGTCTGAAATTCGTTTCGCCGCAAATCGTATTCGAATATAATTTACATAGAAGATAGAAGATCGATTATTTTGTGAACGCTTCTGAAACTAGTTAAGAGAAACAAAATGTAAACGCGCCTACGATGTCAACGTGTCAACTCGGAAGGGGTGAACTTGTGGTTGGTCAGACATGCGACAGACGGCACATGGAAAGTTTACCCATTGCAGACGTGCTAACCAAATGAAATCTGGAGTAGGGACACATCTCCAAACCTCGCGGGTGTGGCGCAAACGTTCAATGTACCGGAAATGACCTACCGCAGACGACCTACCGGAAGCATAACGCGTGACTCTGGCATTAAATACGGACCGACTGCAGGGAGAAAAAAAACAAAACTAACGGAACAGCAAAGTAATAACAGCAATCCGCGCTCGCCCGACCAGGCTGGGGCAAAATGCAAATCGGGACGGTCCCGATATTATCGGGACGGTCCCGATTTTATCGGGACGGTTGGCAGCTCTGTGACATTGCCAAACTCAGAACTCTGTCCCCTGGAGGTATAAACAAAAGCCGCAACACTCCTTACTGGATATCAAAAACCTTTTCTAAGTCCTTCTCCACCTCAGCCGTTATTCTCTCCTCCCCTTCTCCCCTTTTCACTTCTCTCCCTCTTATAAGATGCCGCTTCAGCCTGGCAGTTTTATATACACACCTTTTTAATGAGGAGTGAATTGTTATAACGACTCAATCTCTCCCCTTCCTTTATTGTAAGTACCGGTCACGCAAATTTAATCTGAAACAGTTTAGTAAGCGTGTAGTGTGTTGTGTTGAAACGACTATAAATTCTAGTTTTGGCAAGTACAATCAATCACTCCCGGTCGAAATGGAGCAAGATCTTAATACGTACGTTACGAAGAGGGGGCACCAAGCTTTGCAGTTACAGGATTCAAGTTTCCTTTGGGCAGGAATCAGCAAAACAGCAAAAGGTGGAAATGCACTATTGAAAAATGCAAGGCGAGATGCGCGACGGACAAAGACATGACACACATTCTGGCAGGCCATTTTGAGCATAACCACGACATGGAAGGCGATGAAAGAAAAGTCAAAGAAGTACAAGAACGCTGCAAAAAAACGGGCGCTGTGTGAACCAGATGAAACCCCATCCAAGATTTTCATAAAAGAAGTCTGAGACACTAAATGTTTGCCTGGAGATTACCAGAATATACGGCAGGCCATTTATAGACAACGAGAGAAACTGCAAGAAACATTACCAACGACCAGACTTGGACTTGTAAGAAAAAAAAGAGGATGGTACGAGGTCTGTCTCAAAAATAACTTTCCCTACCCCACATTTCAAAAACCAATGAAGATAATGTCACCAAATTTGGAACAATGAACCTTCATTATATTAGCTATTCAACATAGCCACCACCATTGTCCAAGCACTTCTGCCACCGACGCAACCAGCTTTCAAAAGCGGCGACATACGTCTCTTTGTCCAGCACTCTAAGAGCAGCTTTTGTGGCCAAGATGTCTTCCCCTGTCTCAAACCGCGGAAAAGGTGAAAGTCACAGGAGGCCAAATCAGGAGAATATCGGGGGTGATTCAGTATTTCCCAGTTATACGAGTGCAGAGGTTCTGTCACCACATTGGCTGTGTGCACAAGTGCGTTGTCATGGTGAAAAATCACATAAGTTTTAAGCAATCCAGGACGCGTTTTCCTTATAGCAGGTCGTAACTTTTCTTGAATAACCATTTTGTAGTTGGCAGCATTGACAGTAGTGCCTACTGGAACAGGCCAGGACAAGATGCCTTTGTTTTCAAAAAATATAAAATGCATGACTTTTAATGCACCCTGTTTGCGACGAACTTTCTCTGGGCGAGGTTCATCGGCGTCCAACCACACAGCAGATTGCCTTTTCAGCTCTGGGTCCCAAGAATA
>JAWQUT010000753.1:179394-196776 GCA_033807755.1 Ellobium chinense
GGGGGGGGGGGTTCTGGCGTCGTGCTTGTTTCCTGTTTCCTGTAGGATTGTTTACATCAACTGCTGGATTACGTCGATGCCTCAAATACTGCCCTGCAAGGACCAAAATGTAAGAAGGTGATCATGAAACGCACAGCCATGCAGCTGAAATAAAGACGACTGCGTAAAGTTCGAGGGAAGAACTAGCCAAAACTGTCAGTCAAATCTACGACATTAGCTCTCAGAATTGGGCTGCCTTGACCTGGGAGACAAAGCCAAATCGACGACTAAAACTGCCAACAAACAATTACCTTACTGGAGGATGAAGCCTTGCAAAAATAAAGTGCAAATTTAGGAAACACCTTGAAGGGAGCCAAGTTCCTAGTAGAGCAAAGCAGCAAAGACCGTTTGTTATCTTAACGGCCCAAGATATCATGGCGAATATAAAGACATTTTTCCAAAATTCTGCTTCAACTTCCCCGAAGTAAACAGGAAGTATCTATTTCGCAGATGTTGGCAAATGGGAGGATTATAAATTTATCCTTATAATTTAAAAAAAAAATAGAAAAAGCTTTCCATACAGCGTCTGTTGTATAGTTTTGTGATGTTATGGTGCTCCTTGAATTTACCACGTATTCCACGGATATTTGATAGCTCAAACGGGAAGGGATTAAAAAGGAAATTGCAGAGAGATGACAGTAAATATTGCTCACCGAAAAGCTGGTGACTTTTATAAAGGCGATTGGGGGAAAGGATGACAGAAGATTAGCAGGTAAATGTTGCCCATCTATTTTTTTTTAATCTTTCTACTTTTTAAGTGTGTTCGAGAAGGAGAATGTGGAGTAATGGTGACGGGATGAAATGAACAGAAGTCAGGATGGCTTAAAACTAGGTTTGCCCAAACAAAGGGAATACCACGGCTAAACTGTAACCACATTCCAAAATGGACAATACTTCCCTTGGTAGAAGATGGGACAGTCAGGATTTTCGCACACTTCACGAATCTAAAACTTTAGAACCGATGGTTCCCGATTTGTGTATAAAAAAACAGAACAAATGGCTGAAAGATACTTATTATTACTTATTAGTGATATAAGAAAAGCCACAACCTATTAATTTTGGAATATTTAAACCTTTCCACATAGGCAAGTTGTCCTGGTCTATCAGTATCAGAGCGTATTAAACTCTTGCTGTTTATTACAAATCTAACCAAAACAGTTAAATACATCAATTACCTTAATGTCCCCCAGAGTGGCATTTCAGTTCTGACTAGGAAATACTGCTTACCCTCTTCCTTGTTTAAGTTTGGAAATACAGTAAAAGCATGTACTGTAAATGCCTAGGTGATCTTTCTGCCTCTGGTATGAAAGTACGGATACTGTCCGGGCTTGCTGGTCTGCAGCCCCAGAACTAGTCAATACCCAACTGAAGTTTTCAAAACTAGGTACAGTCCACTTTTGTAAGTTGTGAGATTTTGACCATAATTATGTTTCTGATTTACTGGAAAAGTTACTGCTCCTCTGGTGATATATCATTATGCACACACCACATCTGTACCTATTGATGTCCTATTTTAAAATATTTTGAGTTAAAAATCGGTACATAATTTCCTGCTGAAAATTAAAGAGTTTCTTCAAAACCAGCTCAGTCCAATGGGCTGAACTAGTTTTGGTGGAACTAGATAACCTGGCTAGAGGACTTGCTCAGAAGAATTAGTTCTTTATGTGAAACTGCCACACAAGCATTTTTAAAAGCCATTTAAATTTGAGGAGGTACGTGTTTCATATTTAAATATAACAGTAAGATCATGCCAGTACACTATAAATATCCATCTGTGTGGATGACACAAAGAGCTCTAGGTCTATGCTTCTAGAATATTTCAAATTGAACGTATCTGAAACTCATTTCAGCTGTTTTCTTTGGTTTTACTTTTGGACTAATTCAGATATCAGGGAAGTATTTCATCCAGGACATGCGTTTCTTTTCTTATTCTCCTACTCCCAAGTGCAATGAGAGAAACCTGTCTCAGGCTCGAATCCTTTCATGCCCAATTTTCAACTGCAAAGCTGCATGTTAGCTCACTGTCTTCTCTTGGAAAATTTATTTCCCTCGTCCAATACCTTGTTAGGCTACGTTTCATTCTTTCCAAATAGGTGGAGACCATACACAAAAATGTAGATGTAGCTAAGTACTGTATTCAAGTCTTTTCAGTTATCACCGCCCCCTCCTAACATTCAGGTATGGGTTTGGGTTCACTATCACAACATTATCAAAAGGCAGACAAGATAGGAAATATTACACAACAAGGACAAACAATGTGACAAAAATGACAAGTCACTTAAAAGTTTATTTTCTCATGAAATTGACGTGCCTCGCCTCGCATCTTTTGTCCAGATGATTACATACATTTGTCGTCTCTCATCAGCCTGGTATCGTTTGCCGGCAGGGCGATGTGTCTGTTCGTTTTCATGCTTTCTTCATCTCCCCTGCCGCTCAGGAGACAAATTCTTCAGAGAGAACGGTTTGTCTTCACTGGGAGCAGCCATTTTGTCAGCTTCTCACAGCCGGAAAGGATGAAAAAGGAAGCCTGCTGCGCATGCGGGGAGGACTGAGCGTTTGGAAAAACTCACGGTCAAACGAGCGGGTTCTGAAAAAGCAGCCCCTTTTGTTCGTAACAAATTTAAGGGACTGACTGGAATTTAGAACACTATTATCTTACCATAGATTTCCGAACTCGATTCCAGTAATAACTATTGTCATCGTAAATTGACTGAACCGAGTTTGGAAAAAAACGCTCTTCAATTATAAATATTATACATTATTACCTTGGGGACCAGATTACTTAAGGATATGTTCAACTTTAGGGTGTGCACAGTGCCGCTGCCATTTAAAGGCGCCGATCACCAACATCTGACAATATCTTTTATTGCCTACAGCAGGGCATTCAAGTTTCCAGTTATGGATGAGCTGAGGAAATGAAGGTATACATTTCACAGGTTAATCTGCATTCAGATTACGAAGATATCTGGTCCTGATGGAGATGGTCCAAGCAAGTGCATTGAAGATCTAAGGCTTATGCCCTTAGATGTTTTATAAATCCCCGTAAAAGACATGTACAATCAGGCACAAACAAGACATCGTGAAAATATAGTTCTAATAAAGGACGCTTCCATGTTTTTAAGCTTGTAGGATGTGTTGGGATTTGGGAATAAACATAGAAAATAGATTCGTGTTAGGCACTTTCATACTCATTGAATGTTCCTCTTTAATGCGTCTAAACAGCAAATTGCTCAAAGCCACAGAATGGCTCCTCAGAAAAATGCTTAAAATATGGAGAGAATAAAATTGCACAGGTCTGAAGGAATCAAGTTATAAAAGCCAATTACAGCAGTGAGAAGACAATGACATCTAATGAGAGGTGCATAGGTATCAGCTGGAAAACAATGATAAATGCAGCAGTGGAAAAAGATTGTAGCTGGAGTGGCAAGTTGGAAAGAGAAGGCACTAGAGAAATGTTGAGGTGGATAGACTGTACAGATCCCTGATCGCCTATGCCAGCTGAAACAGAGCAAAAGAGAAATCTGAATACAGAAAACCTATCATACTAGCATTCCTTTGGTGAACGTTAACGGAAACTGTCAGAATGTATGGGAGAAGTTCAAAATCTTCGACAAATGCTGTGGCACCTTTTTCTGTAAATAGCCAGGGACAAAGGGGAGGTTCATTTAACATGACTTTTTCCTGATGAAAAATTGTCAAATCATTGTGATGAAATTTGATGAATGAGGCAGCGAGTTCTTGGCTCCAGGTATGTTTTTGGGGGGGAAAATATCTGAGTACCAAATTTGTATACATTTTCCAGATTGTTCTGAGCAGATTAGAAAGCAGATATATGAGAGCATGTCATATTCATTAGATTTATGATGTAAACCGAACGGAATACATAGATCTTAGTCTTGTGAAGCTCACTTTCTTTAAAAGCAAAATGGTTTGTATGAGTGAGTCGGCAAATCTCGCTTCCGAAGATAAATATGCATCTGCCAATAAAAGCCAGTGTGACAGACCGTATCAGCCAATTATATTTTTACAGTGGAAAAGTGGAATCCGAAGTAATAACTGCTCGAGGTGTAGTTTGCGATGCTCGGATTACCAAGCATGCATGATAGTGGTTTATGCCATAATGAAAATCAACTGCTTTCCTTACAATCAGGATAAAAATAAGCTGTATTTTTGGGAGTAAATCGTCTATTTCTTTCCGGCCCTGTATTAACAGGACTTTGTAAATTAAATATTGACAATGTAAATGAGACCTAGTTTATACACTTTCTTGCATTCAGTTTAAAAGTTCCAATCCAGAAGCCGCACTTAGACAAAAGAGCTTCAATGGCAATTTGAAATAAAGATAAGATTCATCTTCTGCAAACATTGGTTAAGATTCCTGTAAGTCCACACCTAAGTTGGCGGAAATAAATGCCCGTGAAAATGTTCATTCCCTTTCATGTGAGTACCATACTTGAAAGAATGGAATGAATTTGCTGTGATCCCCTTCTGCTACCGAAGGCTACCTTCTCTGGCTTCCCTCTATATCCTTTCACAGCATTCCCGCAGCTCGCGCTGATGGCACCATTTCATTGTTCACTGTGGTACTTGGCTGAACCCGGTTGGTCGTTGTTCTGGACATAGCTTTGGCCCCTTACTAAACTAAAATTGATCAAACTTTTTGGATTCGTTAGTATCTTCAGGTAATCTATACCTGCATTACTGCTTTGCAAAATTTTCAAGCCCTGATGGGAGTTTGCCACGGATTCAGATTCTTTACAAGATTTCGAAGCGTTCTGGGACATAAGATGAATACTAAACGTCTAAGTTCAGTGTGTATAGTCGTTATATTTCACTATGTAACCACCTCAACGTTGGTATTACTGTTTAAGTCATACCTCAGAATATGATTCAAATAATGCACATTGTTTAAAAGTAGCCCTTAGAGAACAGAATGAGGTGCAGATATAAATGTTCACCAAAACTCATGAAATACTCTACAAAACATAGTGGCGTGAATTTTTTCCACGTGATGTTTGAGACTTGTTTACAAGAAAAGTTTGGTTACCAAATGGATGCAAAAGAAAATGAGTGACACCGCGATATCCTATTGCATTTACCTAACTCGAGATCAGGCACCACGAGTCTTGAATGCTGCCTGTTGTAGCCGCAATAGATTGTTAACAAGCGACTTAAATGACATAACTTTTTCTAAATGACGTCCATGGAAGATCAGATTTGTAAAAACCATGCCCTTCACACCTTGTATGACTCGGCAAAAAAACCTAATCTGCAGAAAAAAAAAATTGAAAAAAATTAAAGGATTGCATGGATAAATTTACGTGCTGGGGTTCCCCCCCCCCCCCCCCCCCCCCCNCGCGCTGGTCAGCGTCGTCTTTGCATAAAATGCAATAATCATTTTGTAACAATTAACCGAACAGTTTATTCGGAAGCATTAATGAAAATACAGCGACAGGTATGCACAGCAGTTTATACACAAATAATAAATAGGCAGATGCACATTTACGTTGGTCACCCATTTCACCCCCTCCCCCCCGGAAACCACTAGAAAATTTGACAAGTGCGGTGTTTCTGCGCAGCACCACAAATACAAACTTGCCGGCCGGCGTTTAAACAGTGTTAGTAATGGTGCAGATACATGCGTGAGCTCAGTGCAAATAAAAAGAAATGCAAAAACTAAAGATGGCAAGAAGAAATCAGGTGCAGATTAAGAGCTTTCATTAAGTATCTGAAATATACTTCTATTTCTTGAATTTTTGACAACAGTGGAACAGTGGTGCAGATCTTCCTCCTCCCTCCCCCCGCCCCTTTTATTTGGAGGGAGGGGAGCGGGGGCGTAANCCCAATATGGCCTCCCAACCATCAGCATCTCTTTCTAAGATTTTATCAGCCAGATGTCTCTAACACCCCCTCCACTATGTGCCAAACCCTCGCCGAGACCTGGCTGCACCACTGCCACATAAGTCGGTTAAGAACTTAACCATGCATTGACAAGACTGCATCCGATTTCTTTGCATGCGTTAATATTGGATTTGTGTCTGTGATGCTGTATGAGAACCACGCACTTTACCATGTTTACAGAGATAACTGGCATTGTGCTATTGTATCAAAATCCCTTTACAGTGCATACATATCGCTGTGGCATTAATCATTCTAAAGAAGGCCATAGTAAAAGTTCAGGGCTGTCAGCGCACACAAAGTCTCCGTTACAGCTTTCAAAATAATCTGAAAGCGTTACTGATTTTTTTTTTAAATATGGCCTGCCAAATGAATGGCTGTGGATGCAATCCTTGAAATTCTAATAGCACTAAAATATGCGTCATTTTTGTGAAAGTGTGGAAGCCCATCTTTAGACATGGAAACCCATGTTATCGGT
Organism: Ellobium chinense; assembly: GCA_033807755.1. Lineage (NCBI taxonomy): Eukaryota > Metazoa > Mollusca > Gastropoda > Ellobiida > Ellobiidae > Ellobium > Ellobium chinense. The sequence continues at coordinate 185,810 of JAWQUT010000753.1, forward strand.
ATGGTTTCAACAATATTGTTACAAATATGGATTTAGACATTTCTCAGAATAGGAGCATGCTTGTTAAAAAGATTTTAAAGAAAATCTAGCAGCCAAATGAGATCACGAACTGTTCGCACTTATCTCTTCACTAGCCTGGTTTAAACTACCTTATACCTTGAGCCTTATACAGAGGTGTGGGCTTTGGACGGAAGCAAAATTACATGCTATTTGCCTTGAAGTTGACTTAAAAAGATAGCTTTTATCTTTATGCAAAATAGGTCGTATCTTTATGCAAAATAAAGTAGATCTATGTTATCCCAGCAAGTTTATAAAGCTTATCAGAATTACAATTTAATCAACTTGTCTTGCTAGCGATTTCCCCATGATAGCGGTTAAACATGGTCGTCAAATACAATTGTACAAAATCGCGTCTGCCAAAACTAGAAGAGATCCCAAATGAAACTTGCATATCTACCAATAAACAGACCAAGAGAATCAATCTATACAGATTTAGAAAAGGGTCAACGCTTTGTCCGGAACAAGAACTAGCAAGGATGAGCCAGGCATTACAATGGACACTGAAATAATGTCACCACTGCGAATTTTAGGAAAACTATAGAATGCTACAGAAGGAGACCAGACAGGGTAGTCTTGGGAGGCAAAAGGGATCAAAGCAGGTTCATTACATGCTGTTATAAGTAGGATATGACAGCACATGACAAGGAATAAATATTTTAATGGGTTTTACCTCTACCTAGTTAGGCTGGGAAAATTGAGAAATATTTGTGTTTGCAACTAAATGATTCCCGTCATTTTAATTGGCTGTTGCAACCAAGTGTCTGGCATCTTTAGCATTAGAAGTTTTGGGTTCGCAGAGTAGAAGTCACGGCCTCTTAAAGTGACGAAGACTAGGTGTAACTGCCAAAATAGGTCTGACTAAAAATGCTCGGGAAGCCAAGAACTCCAAATGCAATTAAGGCTTTATTTGTTTCATATAAGCTGCTGGGTCTAGTCTTCACGCCGTTTTGCTCAAGTTGCTTCTGACTGGGCTTTTACTCGCAGAATGAGTATAGAAAGTTTTATCTTGTTTTGTGAGACTACAATTTCATTGAATTCATAAATCATGGTGTGCGTCAGCTAAGGACTCAGCTACTGACACTAACATACAAGATGTCTCGCAGATGAAGATACCAATTTTAAAGGCAACTAATTTTGGAGAGGACAAGTTTGGAGAGAACAAGTTTGGAGAGGACAAGTTTGGAGAGGACAAGTTTGAAGAGGACAAGTTTGAAGAGGACAAGTTTGAAGAGGACAAGTTTGGAGGCGACAAGTTTGGAGGCGACAAGTTTGGATGTGATAAGTTTGGAGCAAAAAAAAAAAGCTGAGACAGATGAGAAGTCAGAGAGCATTAAGAAGAACATTCGAACAGAATATCTTGGGGCCGTCAATATGTAGAGAAGGCCGAGAATTGGTGATGGGATAGGTTGAATGGCTCAAGTGAATTCGTGAAACAACTAAATTTTCACTCAAGCTTGTGGGAAAATGATCAGCACTATCTTATACGATTAGGGACTCAAATTCAGCAATGTAGCCTACTGGATCTCACAACACTGAATGACAACACGGTCAATGACCTGTAGGAGGGTGAGCCTTGGCATTCCATCATGACTGTTCAGATGACTGTCTTACTCAGGCGGTTGTAGTTCGACTGGCTTGTCCTTTGGGTCTCGAGTTGACGTCCGGTCCCTCTATGCTCTATGCTTTTGGCCGATCTCTACTGGCATCGGGCGTATGTCTTTCGGCTGCTAAAAAGTTGAGAAATATTTGCATTTGAGCCTATTGAAATAGTCCCTGACATTTAAACGAAGTCTGGAGAACTACAGAAATTGTATGAAACGATTTAAGCAGCATAAGGAGGAATACGAGGATTTCCATATGTGGTAACTGGCGATATATCTAAAAACATCTGATCAATCGATCAAATACTTACAATGAGGCTCCTAAACCATTTGCAAATACTATTTATCATGGAATAAAACATTTTCGCTTCTGTAACCTTAAATAACGCATATTTAACTTACAAACCGAGGTTTCATTTGACGCCTAGCAGACATTTTGATAGTTGGGTCAATTAAGGAAATCCAAAAACTACGCCAGGAATTTAAACCGGAATAATTTGTCACAAACGTGCTGTTCCGCTCGCCTTGGGCTATCTAAGCACAAGCATTTTCCGAGTGTATACAACGCTTCGCTCCTTTGTACATCTATTATTTTCGATTGCCTTTTTCACGGTCACTACAGAAACACTGATAATGTTTTTCTTCTATAAGCTCATCACTCGTTTAATGCAGTAATTGTCTCGACATAGTAAGGACGCGACCTTGAGAGCGTCCGTTTTCGGAGGGGGGTGGGGTGGGGGACGCAGGGGGCTATGGATTCAATGTATTTTTTACGCTCACCTCGACTGATGCCCCCGACTCGATGAGATTAGGATTAGCATTAAGGGTAGGGTTAGGGTTTGGGTTGTATTAGTAGGTTACGGGTATATATCTCATTTGGAATTCCTTTTAAGACAGGTAATAGGAATTGATATATGGTATTACTATTAGACACAAGGTTAATACTTGAACTGAGGCCCGTTCAGCCAACAACTTATTTAACATTAATAATATTGTTTGACTACATTTTTATTCGATTTGTTTATTTAACTAGTGATTATAGAAGTCAGCCAATACACAATAGTGGCTTTTAGTGCCAAACAACCCATTTCCTTCCATTTTTGGGCCTAAAACATAACCTAAAACATGTATAATAACTATTAAGATCTGCTGACATTTTTACAACCAATTTGCTGTTTTGGAGCGGTGATCTTAACTTTTCATATAATGCATCCATTAACGCTAGTTGGTTACTCGCCTTCGTGGCTTTGTGTAATGATTGCTGGTCTTACAATCTATGAACCTGCTTACTCCAGTTCAAGTCCGTCTCCAACCTCAAGTTTTTCTTTATCTTCTATATATGATGTTCATTGTATAATTGATGTTTATACTAACACTGTTTAAAATCACCGTTGTATTAACAGACTTAGCCATCGGCTAAACCGAGACTGCAAGATCTGATATAGATGGTCCTACTTTTCTTCCTTTGTGTATTCCCCACAAAAAAAACATGCCCCTAATTTGTATACCAGCCCCATCAAAATAATCCCTCTTTTGGGTGTTCATTGTACGGGTCAGGAGCTTGGAGTTACCACATATGAAAATCCTTCCATAATATTTCTCATGAATATGGTAGGATCTTTTAAGGGCAAGTGCGGCACCCTGTAGGATAAAAACTGGGTCAAATTGTGTAAAATGAGTTAAGGGCAGTTCCTTGAACGGCGACATATCCTTTACAGATTCCTGAAATTTTCATGATACCCGTCTCAAAAAGTTTATTTTTATGCAAAAGGAAATTTAATGAACACCCAGTCTCAAATGCATCTGTCGGGTAATCTTTTATCGTCAATTATCTCAAAATCAGTTTTCGTCACTATCCCTTCGATCTGATTTTTTACTGGTCCAATTCACACAAAATTTTGCATAACTAGGCTACTCTACAAGCACCTGTTTTGAGATTGTCACAGGGTTTTCGATATCATGTGTTTTTATTTTTTATGAATTTTTAAAGTTAAATATTTCTCAATTTTCATTTTTTCATGACTTTTAAAAAAAAATTTTAAAAACCTATCCAAGAAATAAAATGCCCGTGACATTCTATTTTAAATAAAGTGATCTTTCAAATGGAAAAAAAACAAAAACCATGCATCCTACCATCTGTTCTCCAGATCGAAGGGTTCAAAGTTATGCAAAAGTTATCCATATTTTCCAATATGGTGGCCAAACAATTGGCGTTTCCATAGCAATGGAGGGAGGAAACTGCGAAACCCCCGTTTATCTTCCTTCCTGGCCCTACCTGACCCATTTTTCACCCCAAAATGACAAAGTTCCCTTTATTGATAAAAAATGACCTAGTTCTGCCGCACGTGCCCTTAAGTTGATGCCCTTGTGCGTAAATTCCGAAGCAGTCATCAGAACCCCCTGGTGTTCTGAACAACTTTAGAAGGTCGGAATAGTTGCATTTCATTATGATCTACTGAGTAGAATACAGCTTTGTCAATTCTGACGAAATGTATGGAGAAACCTAAATGAAGCCGCGTTCCCAGCCCTTCCCTACCATTCCATATTAATGGAATTTCCATTTTTTTTGTAAACCGCAGTTTTATTACTGCATGTTGTGCTAAAACAGTACGTCCTGAAGCATCCACATTGCCCCTTTCCTGCAACAAAAATACCAGGTACCGTTTTCCAATACCAAAGAACAATTGTTTACTGCGCAAGTTTGAGTAACTTACACGATTTTAAATTTTTCAGTTGTAATGTAAGAACACGCCTATGTTAGATTTTAAGACAACAGTAAATTTTATTTGGTAGTTAAGTTGTCATTCAGCATCACGTCATCAAGTACAAGCACCTACCCTGATCTGCACTTGATAATGCCAGTCACTATTATCAGGAAGAAAGGCTGTGTGCATCGGCTGTGGAAACACGTGAAATTATGTTAATGACAACGGCTGGAAAGCTTAACATGTAGTCTACATAATGATTTCTGGCCAACACACAGTCTAATGTGAATGAGCGGAGATCAAACCCGGATCCTCTTGTGTTAATCCCTCGCGGAACCCTTTGAGCCAGCACGGATACATTTTATCTACTTTCATAATGAGTAAAATCGATAACTACTGTAGAGATTTACGGACGGAATTCTATGACCAAGTATAAGAGCTGCCATGTTTTTAATTGATACTAGACTATAAAAGAAATGGATGAAACTAATCGGCCTTTTATACACATGCTAGCCTTTCCAGTCTTACCGTTAGATATCTTAGTTTTTCGGAAGAGATTGAGTAGACACTTTTTGGTCATTACAATTCTTAGAAAAGGATGTAAAGCTGTCAGAGTAAAAACTTTTTATGGCATGAGAGTGAATATTCTCCCCAAAATTGGAACTTCAACTTTGAGCTGAAATTTTGAACAGGAATTTGCATTTTGTACCTAGCTTTGTCAGGGGCGTAGCGCGGGGGTCGAAACCAGGTAGGCAAATCTGCACATTGGCCACGCAAACCATCGCACTGCTGCCTTTTGGTCATCCTACATTTTCGTTGGATAAAAGTGCGGAAGACAAACGAGGTATTATACGGCTAATATTTGCTGCACCATCTATACCAAGAGCGCATGATATCAGTAAAGTATCGTGACAATACCACAACAAAGACAACAACAACTAACTCAACCTTAACAGCACTGTATTAATTGTATTCACTTTTATGTTTGTAGATAAAACTGAGACGTCTTTTATGTGGGTAAAAATATTATGACGATGTCGTTGAAGGAATAGTTTTAATGATCAGCTTTACTGGCGTCGCTACGAAAATCACATTTCATGTTCGTGTCTGGTTCATAGTTGAGCTTGTCTAGTCATTTTATTTTTCGTCATGAGATTCTAAAAGAGCTTGCGGGCAACATTGGCTGCTTTCAAAACAACATTCACGTTTGTTAGGTCCATCGAGTTCATCTTGCCAAAACACACGGTCTCATAACTTTTGCAAGCCGAAAGCAAATCGCATATGCAGACGCGTCAAAAATGAGCCAAACCATGTTCGGAATGGGCCTACTGGAGTCAGGAATTTATTTAAAATAATTTTTCTACAAACTGCTTGTGTATTGGATATACGTAGGTATTATAGTTATCATAAATCTCTCTACATACACCAGAGCGACATCATAGGAACTGAGTATCAAATGAGATTATTTTTTTTTTCCGTGTTGACCGGGCGACTATGACAGAAGCCTGTCATTTGAGATACTATTTTGAGAGAAGCAGAAGTATTTATTTGAAAACTTAGTTTTAACCTGATTGAGCAAAAAAAATAGTCAAAAGAGCAAATCAGTTTTTTGAGACCCAAGAGATTTTTAAAAAGAGAAATATCCAAAAGAGCCAAGTCTGGCAACCCTGGCACCGGGATGATGCAAGCTTTAGCTAGCTAACACACACGACTTCATTCAACTTCGGCCAATGGGAAAGGAGAGAGGCAGTCGTCTGACCTCGTTTGTCTTCCGTAGGCATTTTGATTTTTGCCTATAGGCATGGAAATTTTAACACTACTCGGGGATGCCTTTGGGGCTCAGTCTGGGTTCAAGTGATGATTTTTTGCGTATAATACAGTAGAAGAGAAGCTGCCCACGAGTTACCCTGTGTAGTCAAATTTTCGAAGTGACTACTACTGGGCTAGCCAAGCTGAACTGCGTTTGGGGCTCAGTCAGGGTGCAGTCGCCTTTCTTTTGATATGGTACTAGACTAGTACGGTAGAAGAGGCGCGGCTTTAGGGGTTGCTCTTTTACAGTCAAAAAGGTGAAATGACTATTTTGTTCAGTCTTCTAAGCTGAGAATTCATAAGGCTGATGAACGCAGGCCTTTCTTATTTCAATTTTTTCTGCTATCTGTGTTTTTCCTTTTTAACATCTTGTAAGGCCTTCCTTTTTGAAGTGGTAGTCAATGACTATTTGACTACCATTACGCTACGCCCCTGACCTTTGTATTGATATAACATTTCATTTTATGTGGTTGGCTTATGCCTAGATCAATAAACTTGAAACTTGAAACATGTCTCAAGCCAGCTGCATAAAATTGCCTCCAGTCCATATCTTTCTTGCAGTCCATGCTTTCCCCCCACATTAGACAGTCTACAGATTTTTTACACCAAGGTACATTCACAGTAAGTGCGCGAACACGAATAGATTATGTTGATCACAGAATTCATGGACATTTTCAGACCTCTCTATTGGAAACAATTTTGTGAATCTGAAATAAGGGAAATAGGATTTCCTAATGGGGACCATCATACAACATATAAACGAGATAGCAAGATTTGAACTGGATAATTTTTCTTTGTGTGTCCCCCTCAATAAACCAAGCCCTCTTGTTCATACCAGTCACATTAAAATAATCTCTCTTCGGGAGGAAGCCTAAGTGCGTGTTATTGCCGTATATATAAATCTAGCTAGCTAATCTCAGAGGTGTGCAAGAAGCTGTCCAGAGCCCACTTCTACATGTTAAATAGTCACGAATAAAACATTCTGGTATATCAAACAGAATAAATGAAAACGAAACTTTACGAACATTATTGTTCTGCTGACACCTGGCAGACATTTTTCTTATCGGGGCAGGTCAACATGGGTTCAAGCAGATTTAAAAACTACTTTTCCACAGCATGGCATTGGGCCGAAGGGCGAAAGCCCACGCGTTGCTGGTTCGATAACATAAAAACTACGTTGGGAATATAACAGGATTTTTTTTTTTTTTACCGTAGGCCAGTGTTGCCTCTCGTAGGGATTTTTCCCTGAGCAGGGTAAAATGGCTTTAACGAAATGAAGAAAAACTCGAAGGTTATAGAGTAAGCCTCTAAAATGCCTGTTCTGCATTTCTATTGCAAAATTCCTTCAACATACTTACGAAAACGTTGGCAAAACAAAAAATTCAACCTCCCTATAGGTGATAAGCACATGACCAGAGTGGCAACACGGCCGGGCGCAGTTTATTTCATCTTACGCACGATCTCGGTTCATGCGCTTTGTAAAGACTTGCTAATTACTAGACTAGTCTAAACAATTTAAACTTACTCGGGAGGAGGTGGACGTGTGTGTGTGTGTNTTATACACATCTGGGGTCCGGTAACCGCAGTGAGATTGATACGGTTTTGTGCTTTGTGCAATTAATTTGTCCATATATTTTAATGTTTGCCGCTTGACTGATGCTACTTGCCTCGACCTAACCAGAATGCGACCTTGGGAGCGTCCGTTTGCTGGGTGTCGCAGAGGGGCGGAGCCCCCCCATGCACGGTACGTTGACTATATGGATGCAATATATTTGTTACGCTCGCCTCGATTGATTCTCTTATGTTAGGAAGGTTGGGGGATTGGTGCCTGCACCGAGTTGTCAGTCGGGCGTTTGTTTTTTTTTAAGCAGAATATTGTTTCCACGGCTTTTCTAATTTTGACTTTTTGTAATGACTATTTCATACCACGTGATTAAGGTGTCACCTGGGTCTAGATCTATCCAAAATGGACACGGAAGGTGAGAAGTAGGCCTATTTGAAATTAGGGAAAGATTTCCGTATGCAACAACCCGGAAGTAAGAACATACTAAAGAGGGATTATTTTGATGGAGCTGGTATAAAAAAGTGGGGCATGGTTTTTTGTGGGGGAAAGAAAGAAAGAAAGAAAAACGGCAAGTAAGTTAGCTTTTTCAATATTGCGGGCTTTCATGTTATGGCATATCGTCATTATAACATAATGATACACATTTGAAATGGTCTGTGAATATCTGAAAGAGAAAAACACCATACATAATATTAGTACATGCACAATGTGCATTAGAACCTGTGACCTCCAAGTCCTCAGTCTGTGGTATAGCCGATATCACCAAATGACAAGTTGTAGGTGAGTGCAGATTTGGTGGTCATATAATAAAATTGAAAAATAGCGCCATATTAATGAGTGCACATGCTTTGCTTCATGAATATAAGTGTAAAAACAGGTAGAAATCTTCGTTACAGTCAGGATTTTATATTCTAAAGTATTATCAGAGCGCATTTTATTTACATCTTGAATTCCTGTGACCCCTCGCAATAAGCGCCAGATATGCAAATTTTAAGGTCAAAAATTACAAAGGTTGGATCCCGGGTATATAAACGAAATAAAATAATATTTAGGATTCCAAGCTATTTTCGAGGGAGCATCAGTCCACAGTGGGCCACCATTATATGTTTGGCCAAAAATCAAAGATTTCTAATTCGCTCAAAAGAAGTAATTATCAAAACTATGTCGTTTTCTGAATTAAACATTATTTGAAGGTTCTAGCTAAAGCGGTATAGAAATGACAGCATGTTTTGTCCGCTCACATTCAAGAACGGCGGATATTGTTGAGGAATGATTATTCAGTATTTAATTAAGGTAACATGCAAGGTAATTTACAATCAGAATGGAACACGGTATTGCTTAAAACAAATGTGAGGATATTAGTACATACAAAATCTGTGAGAAAAGTCATATGACATCCAAATACAATGACAGTGTACCATTTCACAGGGAAATTTGTTCCCATACCCCCAAATCTACCGCGTGCTCAAGAAACAGAAGAGGGCTGTAGCTAATCCATAATCCTATAGTGAAATTCTATAAGATTCTATAACAAACCATTTCATTTTCCTAAAGTGTTACACCTCCTTAACATACTCCGAAAGCTTTAGTTCCGGCTCGTTCCGGATAACTGAGAAATGGGATGGCAAAGTAACCCACCCCATAGTTGAAATCGGTAGCGATATTATTTAGCAAAAACCTGCCATTACTTATATTCTATATTTTGGACAAATACTAACCATTTTCAGTGAAACTTTGAATTTTATAGTAATTCTTCTCAAAGAATCCTCTGAAGGCATCAGTTTTCAGCTAAAACAATTAGAAATATGACTTTCAAGTAAATTTGGTCAAATTTTGTTCAGTGATCAAACACTAGTCCAGTAGCAAATATGAGAGGTAATTATCTAGAGATGCTGTGAGCACTTCCTGTGACTCTTTTTGGGGACATGAGACAGTGAAGTGCCCAATGAGAGAGCATTTGGGCTTTGGTGGTCCATTTTGAATCAGTGGATCAGAATGAAGCCACAGTCGGGTGAGGCAGTCCTCCATGTTGGTCCCCTGATTGACCTTGCCTGCCAGGTAACGTTGGTAAAACCGGAGGTACTTGTTATTTTCCAGGCCACCCTCTGAGAATTCACCAAGACCCATTCTATCATTGTTGGCAATGCTGTGGGCAAGGAAGGCATGCATGATTGGAGAGACATTGATCCACTGCGTCTCAGTGTTGTTGAAATTGTTCAAGATAAGATTGTACGTTTTGAGGCAGAAATCCTTAAAATTCCCGATGTCAACATTGCACTTGCTGTTATACACCTTGATGATGACCCATACACGGCAGAATAGAGTGCATAATGGAACACCTTATTCCAGTCCTCATCAGTCTGCTTCAGTTTCTTTCGAACTAAGATTTCACGCTTCCAGAAGAAGCGTTTGGCCGCATTCTGCACAGCCCATCTGTGAGAGTCATCAATCTCAAAGACAGTGGACAAAGCATCTGTCAGCCCACTTACTGTCACTTTGGTATTCTTGTGTGGCTTATAGGATTGATAAGCATTTCAATCTGAGCATAGGTAATGAGAGTCATTGTTCTTCCTGCATTACATAGTTAACATGTGAGGGCAGTCATTTTGGAACAGGTCTGCACCTATTTTCCACCGCATGATTTTAAAAAAATACTAGACTAATTAGATCTAGCTGGATACAGATGTTTAAAATAATAACAAATCAGAGGTTAGCATTTTTTTAAAAATGTTAAGAACATGTGGACTTCAAGACGTATGGTGGAAAAAAAAGCCAAATTTTAAATTGAAAAGGTTTATAAGTTCAAATTATGCAAAAACCGTTCCGTTGAGAACATTGAGACCATTTTTAATGCGTTTCTCGGGTGATTTTACCTACTAGGTAGCATTTTTACCGTCCTGAGCCGTCAAGAAGCCGAAACATATAATGCCCCCCTAAAATGGCCCACTGTGCAGTCGAGGCTCCGCCCCCCTGCGACTCCCCGCAAACGGACGATCCCAAGGTCGCGTCCTTGTACAGTACTCCGTAAAAATAACTATCACTGTTCCGGTCAGGGAACAAGTAAAACTTTTGGGTCTTACCTCGTATTGAATGAGGTCGGCAAAATGGCGCCCCTAGAGGCAGCCGAAACACCAGTTCGTCTAATGAAATTGGATTTATTACAAAGATTTTGAATCAAGCACCTTTTTAGTTCAATTACAGTAAGTATTGATTTGGACACCAAACCTC
>JAWQUT010000753.1:204090-216846 GCA_033807755.1 Ellobium chinense
TGAGCGGGCGAGCGACTGAATGGTTGAGTGAGAGTTATTATATGAATAATGTACGAATGGCTGTCGATAAATTATGTATGGGTGAGAGAGTGAACATACTGCTTGCAATATTGTTACTGTTCTGTTTGCTCATATACAGCAGACGCTGTTTAAGCTCAATAAAATTATTGTTATTGTTATTGTTATTGTTATTGTTATTGTTAGTGGTAAGACGCTTGGTGAGTTGTCAGCTAATGAACTGGTAAAGATGGGATATGGCGAGAAGGAAGGTTACATCAGGGCCGCACTGTTAGTTAGATATGAGATACAGATTTTATAAGGATTGATTGATTGATTGATTGATTGATTGATTGATTGATTGATTGATTGATTGATTGATTCAGTCAGTCAGTCAGTCATTCAGTAAGTCATCAGTGAGTGCATTTATAAGTTTGTGTCTTTGCGCTTTGTCAGTCAACTCTTCTCTCAGTTAACTGATGAGTCAACCCGCTATCCATTCATTCATCAGGTAACAATGTCGCCCATCCACCCGCTATCCATTCATTCATCAGGTATTAATGTCGCCCATCCACCCGCTATCCATTCATTCATCAGGTATTAATGTCGCCCATCCACCCGCCATCCATTCATTCATTCATCAGGTATTAATGTCGCCCATCCACCCGCCATCCATTCATTCATCAGGTATTAATATCGCCCATCCACCCGCTATCCATTCATTCATCAGGTATTAATGTCGCCCATCCACCCGCCATCCATTCATTCATCAGGTAATAATGTCGCCCATCCACCCGCCATTCATTCATTCATTCATCAGGTATTAATGTCGCCCATTCACCTGCTATTTATTCATTCATCAGGTAATAATGTCGCCCATCCACCCGCCATTTATTCATTCATCAGGTATTAATGTCGCCCATCCACCCGCCATTCATTCATTCATCAGGTATTAATGTCGCCCATCCACCCGCTATCCATTCATTCATCAGGTAATCCACCCGCTATCCATTCATTCATCAGGTATAAATTTCGCCCATCCACCCGCTATCCATTCATTCATCAGGTATAAATTTCGCCCATCCACCCGCCATCCAACCAGTTCAGTACAGACCGTGATATAGAGATGAATAATAATGAGAGATAATGTAGAATGAGTTTATATTCAGATCCTGGAATTATTTCATGTCGCCTATACCCCAGCTTAACAGTAAAAATCAAGGCCTTACAGTATAAGAGAGAGAGAGAGAGAGAGAGAGAGAGAGAGAGAGAGAGAGAGAGAGAGAGAGAGAGAGAGAGAGAGAGAGAGAGAGAGAGAAGAACAACAATAATAGAGAGATTGAGAATCTCAAATCTGCACATTTAAATAAATACTTCAATGTTATAGTTGCATAATGTACAATACAGCAATGCACTAAATAGAATTTAGGCGACAGTCTTCTCTTAGTAAAGGTTTGTATATTGGCAAACCTGATCTGAGTCAAACAATCATTACTAGCAGTGTCTAAGTATGCTTTCATTATGATTTAGGTTCATACATGATCTAAGGACAATATTATAGGTCTTTCTCGGTGGCCTTGCTGATGTTCAGGAGCAGAGATCGACCCTCCCCCCCGCGGGGCAAGCGGTTTGGGGGGNGGGGGGGGGGGGGATGGGATCCGGCAACTTTACAGACGCTGACATACCTCCAACTTTACGCAGAATGATAGACGGAAGGGGTAGCGGACCGTGTGCATCTGTGACTCTCTACTGTGTCGTGATTTCATCGTCTCCCTTTCTCTTTCCCACTCTTTCTATAATTCTATGAAATTATTTCACCATTTTGTCCAACTAATTTCGGCCAGTCTCGATGTTACTCACTCCAAGCCAAGACTCCACCCAAAAATCTCAAACCATTAACAGTCCCTGCACCGTGAATACGATACCCTAACCTTACCACCTCCCTGCTCCGAAGTTGGAAAAGGTGTAGGTAGACAGTTATTATTAGCTATGTGTGATCCATTATGTTTTACCTGGGAGGTGGTGAAACAATGGCTGTGTTTTCTTCAGGTTTTCCTTAATATAAGAATGGCTGATTATACATTTGATCAGGGATGTGACTAATAGGGTAAGCTTACTTGATCACAGACAAGACTAGCAAACAACGCAAGACTTTTAATTTTTATTCTTGGATAACAATAAAGTAACAGCGTAGAGAATTGTCGGGCATATCCGTACTAGCCCTTAAAAAGGCACCGTCTCTATTAGCGTATCCATGCCATTAATTTACCATATCCGTGGATAGTGGATCTGTCTAGGGCACCCGTAGAGAATCATGGAATCCGAGCGTATAAACTGTACTGAAATTTAACTATGGATACTAAAGCATCATTTTCCTTAGGAATAGTGTGACTCGTTCTCCAGTACGAGTGGAAAACTTTCAGACATTATGTCAGCATGTATTTCAGCCTATTCAGGATCAAACTGTAATTGAAGGGCTTGATGGCAAAACGCATTATACACCATTCGGGGGTTGTGGCAAAACAGACCAGATACAAAGCATATTTTTAAGTGAAAGGCGAAATTTAGGTCTTAAATAATATAGATCAAATGTCCTTCTATGGAATGGAAATATACATGTATACTAAATACTCCTACTGCTACATGAAATATGTAGAATGAGCTAAAAATTCATATTGGTGGATAACGCGTTTTGCCATGAGACCCTTCAATTATTTCACACACTTAACTAAAGATAGTTTACTGTTATCTCCCTTTTATCTGTTACCCCGTCTGGTCTTTGACACCAATTGTTTTTTCTTCTTTTGGCCCTATTAACATTTTGTGTTATTCTAAATATACCACTGTGATTTGGGGAAATTTCTTCCATGGAGGTTAAAGTACTTCTTTTGCCCTATCTTTTAACGGGAAGAAAAAGGGGGGGTCAACGCCCAAAACTTTTCACAAATGTCTTTTGAAAAAGGTCACCTCAAATTCTGATTTGGTCCCCAATTTTTCATTTGGCTGGTTTTGACCGCGTGCGAATACATAGGTCTACACATTTTATTTTTGTATCTAGAAGGCTCAAAGTGTACCTGAAACTTTAAAATTGGATGCTTTATTTAGATCACAGGTTATTTTACACATTTCTACACCCTAACGCTGGTTGGCAGGGCCCCAAAAAAGGGGGATTTTATATATTAGGGGATTAATTGGGTTGTACACTATGAGTGATTTGCCCTTCTAATAGGTGTCACAAACCTTCTCTTAGAGACATCATGTATTGGACACATAGTAACGTTGCACTGTGAGCTACTGAGATTGAAACTGATTTTGTGAATTTGTGTTTATTTTTATTATAATGCATGTTTTGAGTTATCATACTTCTCCTTGTATTATAACTCGTTTGCTATCTCTTTTTCTCTCTCTCTTTCCGCTCCTTCTCTCTCTCCTCCTCCTCATCTTTCTCTCTCTCTCTCCCTCCTCTCTTTCTCTTTCTCTCCTCTCTTTCTCTCTCTCTCTCTCTCTCTCTCTCTCTCTGTGTGTTTTTCTCTCTAACTGGTATTAAAACATTTTATGTGTTACATTAAGTATCACATTTTATGTGTAAATATTGTGATTATGTCATCAATTTTGAGGTATCAGGTCGCTTTCCATAACATATACCAATATAATATATATATATATATATATATATATATATATATATATATATATATATATATATATATATATANTATATATATATATATGTTCGTTACGAGGGCTGTCCCAGATATAAGGTAAGTACGGCCATAACTCCTAGAGTTGTAGAGCGAATTTAATGAAGCTTACACAATAAACTTTCACATCATTTGTCTATTTCTCTATGTAATCTCCATGCTGATCGACGCATTTTCTCCACCGCGACATGAGGGCGAAAATACCCTCCCTAAAAAAAGTTGACCTCAAGACATTTCAGCCATTTCTCTACTTCTGAAATCAATTCGTCATCGACGTCGAACGTTTTCCCAGCCAAGTGTCGCTTAAGAGGTCCAAACAGATGAAAATCTGATGGGGCCAGATCAGGGCTATGAGGAGGATGTGGTAAAACTTCCCACCCATACGTTTGAAGCCAGTCTTTTGTGATATTTGCAGTATGGGGGGTGGCATTGTCATGTTGAAAAACGAAGCCCCTGTTTAGCCGCCCAGGTCTCTTTCGCCGCACAGCCTCCCTCAGTTTGTTCAATGTTTCACAGTATCTGGCCGCATTTATTGTCTGACCAGGTTGCAAAAAGTCAACCAACAGAACATCTTTTGCGTCCCAGAATACAGTGGCCATCAATTTTCTCGCTGAAGGCTGCACCTTGAACTTTTTCGCTGGCGGTGAAGATGGGCGTTTCCAATTCATAAAATCCTTCTTTGATTCTGGTGTATTGTGATGAACCCAGGTCTCATCATCAGTAATCATGTGGTCAAGAAAACATTCATGGTGGTCCTCAAGTTCAAGGTCCCCACCAGGTCCCATCGGCGCTCCACTTTCATCATTAAAGCGTTGAAGGAGGTTCTGAGACACTTGCTCACGCTGCACCTTGTGATCTTCGGTCAGTTGTTTTGGGACCCATCGGGCTGAAACTTTTCTAAAATCTAACTGCTTGGTGATGCTATCAATGGCTGATTTAGAAATTTCAACTCTAAGGGAAAGTTCACGAACTTTTAGTCGTCTGTCCTCCCGAATCAGTCTCAATACACTCGACATTTTCTTGTGAATGTGAAGAAGGTGACCGTCCTGCACATTTGATCGCCCATGTTGAAACTCATTACACCAGAAGATTACCTGCTTGAAGCTCATAACATCATCTCCATACACGCTTACCAATTCTGAATGGATTTCAGAAGGACGTTTTCCATTTGCATTCAAAAATCTTATTACAGCACAAATTTCTTCCTTTGACAACTCTGAGTTGCGTGATGGTCCTATTGTTTTTGTGGCGTGATACATTGTATTCTTTAAAAATATAAAGGATTAGTTTTTCCTTGTAAAGTTTGCTGCAATCGCCTGGTATCTGAGCATTTCGAATGAAAAAATCCACAGCCCGCCGAGTTCGCCAAGCCAGCCCTCCAAAGAACACAGGAGGGGGAACCCGAGAGTTGCAAAGCGGCATAAAATGAACTCCTGGGGCCGGGTGGGTGGTATCCTCCAGACCAATGAAATGGAGGTGTGGAGTCGCAGCTTTCCCCGCTTAAAGGAACAGGGATAGCTATCTGCTTCACAGCCTTAAAAATCCACAATATTTTTTCATGAATTTTCAACCCCTTACACGTTTTCTTCGCCCGAGCGCTTCCGAGAAAATGCAGATTGAAAGTCGGGATTTTCACACCTCGCGGGCCGCCGTAACTGGTCGTCCGGTCAGCACGGGAATAAGGCGTGACGTCATAAAGCGAGAGGCAGGCTAATAGTCGTTGTGCGAAGAGAATTATCCACATGCAATAACTTTCCTTGGTGCTAAATTTTATGCCTTTTTTTTTCACATATGATCATTAAGTCTTTTGTTGAAGACTGTGAACAAGTGCCTGGCTTTGATTGCAATGCTGTAATCTTAGAAAAGGCAGGATGAATACTGGATAAAAGGAGCATTCTGTCTGGGCACTGAGTGAGTCGCTTTATTAATGTATGCATAGCCTATGTATGATTGTCTGGGCCGTTTTCCCCCTTGTATTGTTTAATGAGCTCTCATTGGTCTACGGTTCTGACATTCTCTATCATTTGCCTGAGGGGCACATAGGTTAAGATATTCCACAGCAGGATAGGATTTGATTGACAGCTAACTATTGTCTCAAGCAGTGTTTTCTGCACTTAGGGGCGGTGTTAGTTACATGTACATCACTAGTCATAAAGCAGTGAACATGCGTCGAAGAGCCGGTCAAACAGCTGGCATATCGACGTGAAAATAGTTTGACACTTATGTTGGCTAGAGATGACCACCGGAATAATTTGGAGAATACTTGTGAAATCTTTGGAAAGAAAGAACTGGTCTCCACGATCAAAGAGAAAAATAAGGGCCACAGCAGTTAGCATGGATATGCCACGTTGAGCATAGCAATAGTTACGAGATGGGGAGGGGAATGGAGGGGATAGATGGGTGGGCACAATTACAGGGGTGAAGCGAAGACGTTAAATTTACAATGTCTTTTGGGTTGGGAGAGAGAGAGGGGGGGNNGGGGGGGAATACAAGCAATAAGAGAAAGTGAGAGCCTGAGTTGCTAAGGAAAAACAGCAAGAACGCAGGTAGTAAACAGTGACTCAGGGGATAAAAGCATCTTGGCTTCTCTCACTCTCTCTCTCTCTCTCTCTCTCTCTCTCTCTCTCTCTCTCTCTCTCTCGGTCTATTAGCGTCTATTTTGGGTTTTTTTTGTTTTTACCCCGTGTTTTTTCCTAGATTCTTATTCCACCACCCTATTGCTTCTTGCTTATCCACACCCCCTCTTCATCCTTGGAATTGTGCCCACCCAACCCATACTAGGATTTACCTCATTCCCTTCACTGATAGTGAAGTCCAATTGACCGATTCATTTTTTCAAAATTACAAAAGTTTTCACGGGTATTCTATAAAAATGATCCCGTGGTCATCTCTGACCAAAATAAGAATGTCAAAATAAATTTCACGTCGATGTGCCCCCTTTTTGATCTGCTCTTGTAAGCCTTTTGATTGATTTATGACTAGTGACATAACTAGTGCCGCTCCTAAGCACAGAAAGTTTGACTGTGGCGGCATCTAAATCATCTGAAAGTGCTCCTCAAGCAAATAATAATTTTATATTGTCCGAATCTTAGGCCAGTAAGCACTCACTAAACTACACAGCAGACAACAAACCAAAGGCAGTGCAAACATTAACAAATAGGGTCAGACAGATGTTCCTTTTTCTCAAATATTATTTTATTCTCCCTTTTCTAAGGTTACAGCACCGGGATCAAAGTCGGGCAGTTGTTCACACAGTTTAACAAAAGACTTTTCTCAACGATAAATGAAAAAAAGGCATAACATTTAGAGCCAAGGAAAGTTATTGCATGTGGATAAGTCTCTTTGCATAATGACTACTACTAGCTTGCCTCTCGCTTTCTGACGTCATGCCTTATTCCCGCGCTGACCGGACGACCAGTCATGGCGGCCCGCAGGATGTGAAAATCCCGACTTTCAAGCTGCGTTTTCTCAGGAGCACTTTGGTGAAGGAAATGGGCAAGGGGTTGAAAATTTATGAAAAAATACTATGGATTTTTTAGGCTGTGAAGCAAATAGCTTCCCCTGTCCCTTTAAGGTCACCGTTGCCTGCAGGCCAATGAATGGGCCTACCTTCGGGCCTCTGGGTGCAATGAGGTCCTAGCTGGCTACCCCGACTCGCCCCCCACGGGGGTAGCCTGCGTTCAAAGAGGGATGTGGGGATGGGGGGGCCGCCCGCCCTAAAATCGGTGGCTCTGCGGAAAGCCCCTGTTCTCCCGAAGGGTCCAAGGCTACGAGCGAGCACAAACATAAAGCTGAAATTACAAAGGAATCAGTGACGTACTGGAGTTGCCACGCTGTCACCAGAAGTATCGTTACCAATGGTTTATTGGTATCGGGCCTGCATAGGGTAGTTGCGACTCGACCGGTCCATAGGGTAAAAAAAAAAAGATAAAGATCCCGGGCCGGTTTGCTGTTGCAAGAGTGCGGGGTGACGGAATGCTCACTGGATGAACACCCTCCCTATTCCGTATCCCCAGGGCAGCCCAGGCTGGTGTCCCTTCTGCTCACCCCTGCCTCCGGGGCCTGGCCACTTTACCGCTGGGCACTCAACTTGCATTGGACTGTTGCGAGATACCCTTTGAGAGACGGTGGTCCTCCGACTAAGCTTGCACGAAGCACGACCATTCCCTGCCATGGAATGTTATTTACACAATGTCACAAGTGCCATGCAGCTTAAGGACGGTAGAACCGCATTCAGACATGGCTAGGATTTCTTATCATCTTTACTTCCGTATTTCTTACTGACAATCGAATGGTGTTCAAAAACGAAACCAGACCAGTGTTTATTTTACCATTGATCAGCTCAATCGATCAGCTCTTCTCATGTCAATAAATAGAGTTATTGAGAAGGAAAATTTTTAATACCCCAAGAGTCATAAGTGCACACGTTATTCTAAATCAGAAAAAAAAATCAACTTAGGAGCCCCTGTTTCTCTACCCCACATCTAGTTAGGGTTGTAGAAGACCTTATAGCCACGAATATTACAATACATTCGCTGGGTTTTAATTGGATTAAGTCAGAAGAACGAATTTAGTTATCTTCATTGTTATTTTTTTGAAGTGTTACTGTTAATTCTAATCGCATACTCAGCCAGTCTTTTTTTTTTTTATACCAATACCTTCAAGTGTGGTGCAATTCGACAAATTTTAATGCTTGCGTCAAGGATATCGCAGTGACTCTGTACTGCATTGTTATTTTATGCTCGAGCTATCCATAGTCAGCACAATCTCCACTCCAAACTTTCTGGAATCCCGAATGCCTCATACATTCTCTTCTGAGCCATGTAATTCCTTTCGAAGAATGCTCTACCTATCCAAAGCTACCTGATCTCTGGCACAGTGTCATGCAGTGTCACTTAAAGTTGCCAAGAGTCGCTAAGTTACTGATATAAGAAAAAAAGCAAAGGAGGTGGTGAGCAGAAGAAGAGATGAAACAGCATAGAAGATGGAACATCACATAACTATAGTGCGTTTGCAAAAACATGAACAGTCTTTTTTTTAAAATCCTTTTTCTCACTGAAACGACTGTTTCCAGATTTTGTAGAGACTTCTAAACCATTTTGTTTTGACAAGATTTTATCGTTTCTGTGTCTATGGTAAAGGTTGTCTTATAAACATTATGGAATAAACGATTATAATTTTTACTAGTACGAAAGTTGAAATATGTAAAAATTAAGGACGATGCCGATAGAAATTACTTAAAGGCATCGAACACAATAAGAATATTCAAGTGCTTTCGCGACATTTACATAGGAATAATGAAACAATGCAGCGAAACTGCAAGGACGATAACGGGCTGGGAAGTGAATATCCCAAAAAATCCAAAATGAAAAGCTGACATCAGGATCATAGTATCGAAACTAATCAAGAACACAACAGAAACTACAGATCGCATAACCTCCTTCAATTTCTTTGATGGAAGAAATTAAAATCATTGACAAATTCTCACTGACATTGCAAATGCAGTTTATGACAATGCCATTTTCGTGAAATGAAACGAAGTGCCCAGCTTTATTTAAAATTTACTTCCAATTAAATGTTTTCCTATTATGCGAGAGGTCAGAAATCTGTCCACTCTCTACAAAACGAAATACTCCACGTTGTAGATGTGCATGAGCATATTGGTTTCCAGGAGAAACGTTTCCACATAACTGATTAAGTTAATCCGCAAATAACTCTTTTACTCAAGATGATCCTCATTGCCCGCCGCTGTTCAGCTTTTTTTTTTTCCAAGGCGTTCATCTATAGTGCGTTTCAGTACGTTTGATATCCTATCTCTACTGGCGCCTTGTCTCTCTAGTTCCACTTATGGAACCAATTGACTATTGTCAGCTGTCTAGTACTACGCTTTGTAAAACCCCCAATCTGTCATTTGATTCGTTCAGTCTAGTTTCCAGTCATTTTTTTTAAAATGATCTCCTACAAATCCCTTATTTACCTTTATCAGGATTGCTGATACAAATAGCCGAAGTGCAACAGCGCCATGCTTTGATATCTTTAGTCACGATGCTGTTAAAATACTAGATCTTAATGTTTGACCAAGTGAGAAATGCATTTTTTTTTTTTGGCCAAATATGTGCAATTAAACTTTTGCCACAAACACAAGAGAAAGAGACAGATAAAGTTTCTTGTTCAGACAAACTGGTTTAACCCTCTAGTGCCCAGCCCTATTTACAATGGCACAAAAAGTCTGAGCTCCAGTTTTTGGATCACTTCTGGATCCGCTATGCTGGAACAAGCATCAAAATTATAATAATAATAATAATAATGCGGTTTACAAGTCTCATATCCAGGCTAGCCCGCTCATGCGACTTCACACTATTATGATGGAGTGATGATCTTGGTTTGCTTTTTCTTTGTTCCACGAAATGTATCAGATCTGATACGCTGGGCACTAGAGGGTTAAGGGACCATGCACAATGTCTAAACTATCCGTTCATAGGAAAAACATAGCGCTCAATAAAAACCTTGTTCATTTATTTGTGAATACACTATATCTGTCTTACAACTTGCTGCATCTTGAGCTTTGAAAGCACTTTATATATAAAAATAACCGCAGTTCAGCATTAACATATCTTATACAGGTTCCATTAGTCAATTATTACGTTTGCCGCATCAAAGAAGAGGACTCAAGTGCATAGTACACAGATCCGGAACAGTGTATTTAAGCAAACTACGTCACACCATATTTCATTATATTTAATCAGTCTTTCCATGTCAACACAAAAATCAATATTACACATGGACATTACAATATCAGGAGCCACAATTTAATCTATCAAAGTCAATAATGGAGGGAAATGAAATATGAATGTTTTTGACAGATTGTGTTGAAATATTACTGTATGCCTGAAACTTTACCGCCAACGTGGTGAAATGCAGTCCGGAATTTCTTAAACCATTTGTTGATTCATGGCTTCATGATTCAGACGATTTCATTAAGTGCTCACTTGTAGTCAGCAAAAGAAGGCCAGACCTCATTTAGATTAAAGTGGCGAAACATCTAAATGAAGGACCCGCACCGTGAACAGCATACATTTTGACCACAGTGGTGGCACTAAACCTATGGACTAATCTTGGCAATTTCGAAACGTCCCACATGGGTTGAGGTGGAAATTTTGTTAAATGGGTCCAAGAGGCCCATATGTGGAGCAGCGTGGCCTAATGGTTACGGCGTTGGACTCAAGATCTGAAGGTCGTGATGAGTTCGATTCCCGACCACGGTCATGTTGTAAGTGCCTTGGGGAAGCATTTCATTCTCATCTTCCTCAGTCCACCCGTCTGTAAAATGGGTACCTGGCTGTAGGCAGTGGAAGATATTGTCAGAATGCTAGTGATCAGCGCTTATAAATGGCAGTGGCACTGTATGCTCCCTAGGGAGTCGAGAAAGTCCTAGAGTGATCAGGCCTGCTGGGGTAATGACAGTGTGAAGTCGCGTGAGCGGGCATTAGCCTGAATACGAGACTTATAAACCGCATTATTATTATTATTATTATATAACTCTGCTCCTGCAACTTAAACATTTGGTGGACATAAACAGACTACTTCATCGATTTCCCTTGGGTGGTAATTACTTTGATAACAATAGTGACAACACTAACAATAACAATAACAATAATAGTATCAACTAATAGAACAGCAATAACAACTTGTGCCACAAGGGTCACTTTGTTAGCCCATATTATTTTATTATTCTCCAATTATTAAGCTGTAAACATGGAAGTGTGTAAAGCTACTTTGCTTTACTTTGTTTACAACATATCGTTGTTTCGAGCCGTCTTTAAAATCCATTACGTCATTTCGCATAGATAACTATAGATATACATGTACACTATGAAAATGTAAATGTTTCTATGGCTTCCTATAGGGCATGTTAGCCTCGCCGACAGCGTTGGGCAAGTTCACCAAAAAAGTCAGATCAGATCAAGATCAGATCATTATGGGAAAAATGCCCTTAGATCCAGGTTAGCTCAGTTCATGGAAAATTGTGCATTTTTCAGATCAGCTCAGTTCACCTTGGTTTTTGCTCACATCAGATCAAGATCAGATCAGTTCATCGGAGCAGAAACTTACTTCATGATATGAGGATAAGCACTTAGCAGCAGGTGACAACCAGCAGGCAGCAAATCTACAATGCACATATATATATATATTAATATAACAAAGCCCAAATCAGCGTTTAAATATGGTACCAGTTCACACACTAAGGCAAAATGTTGTAATGTCGAAATCTGACCGACGAAGACTTTGAGGGGTGGAAAACGCCGCCCTCACCCTTAAAATTGTTTTCTTTCCACTCGCCCCGCAAAAAAAAAAAATCGGCATTCGGTCGGTTCTGATTTTCGAGGTCGATATGAAGTTGTGAACTGAGCTGATATGTAGTTAGAAAACTCCAGATCAGATCAAGATCAGATCAAACAGCCAAAATAGGTATAGTTCAGATCAAGATCAGTTCATCTAAAACAGCTGTTTAGCTCAGATCAAGTTCACGTGAACTGATCTAAGATCACGATCTGAGATCATTTGATCTCAGATCTGCCCAACCCTGCTCGCCAACAAGGCGATTTTATACCAAGTCACCTTAGTTCGGGTTACACACATCTAACACATGCATTCATACACAAAGGCTGAGATCCGCCTGAGCGAGTTGGATGTGAAGGTCCGCTCAACATGGAAATTATATAGCTGGAATGTTTAGAACTCACTGATGCCTGGAATGTATTCTGTAAACAATCTTCGATAAAAAGACTTATTTCAAAAGACTGGGGCTCATGGAGTGCTTTCCTTTATCAAGAGTATGATTGACTGTACTAAAATATAGTAATATTTATCTAATAAGGCGGCTAAGATAAGATAAGATAAGATAAGATAAGATAAGTTCCACAAGGAAATATGTCTTTGTAAAAGTGATTACAATGAATGTGTTTACAGAAATACTTAAAGAAAAATACTCGCGCGTGCAGATACGTTATATATACATGGACTTGAACACACTGTCTTTATCTCTCTCTTTCCCTCC
>JAWQUT010000753.1:216883-230966 GCA_033807755.1 Ellobium chinense
CACACACACACACACACACACACACACACACACACACACACACACACCAAACACACCAAACATACACGCACGCACACATTTCTATTCACTCTACTTCTCAAACACACAAATACACACCGTACACCAATACAAACACGTAATTGAGACAGACAGGTTCGACATTTGGATCACCATTCGTTTACATAGCAGAATCAAGAAAAGTCGCGTTGCGCTCTCACTGAAAAGGATGCAAGGGAATTCCGATATATATCTGGATCTAAGTCATGCAAGTACGAATTTTATCTGATAGATGGGGAGGATGTTACATCGATCGTGCACTTTTTGATACCAACATACCGCTTTTACGACAGGTTCCTTACGCCAAGTGATAACGAAAATGAGGTGGGCCCACCTTGGCAGAACCCTCATGTGGCTGGTAGGCGTCCGTAATGATCCTTCTTTGTTTAAGTAAAATACGAGTTTTCAACCCCTTGGCGTTCTGTAAAATCAATACCGCTTAATGTAATAATGCATTTTTTTGTAAACAGAGCATAGCAAAACCTTTCCATTGACTTGCAACACTTGATATCTCTGATGGCTAGACGAGGCACTATGACGGACTGAAATTTTGAGCTACCCCCACTTTACAACCGCCTCTCTAACTCAGCAAAATGAATACCGCTTAACATAATGATACTATTTTTCAAATAGCGTAAAACAAGCCCTTTCCATTGACATGCAACACTTTTTATCTGCGTCGACGAGGTGCGTCACAAAGGTGAATATTGAGATTTTCAATTACACATTTTCTACTGACTCATTAGTTCAGCAAAATTAAAACCGCTCAGTTCAAAAACGGGCTAAGTCAGACGCCAAGCATTCTGCCATCTTTATAAGCACATCCTGTTATTGCGTAAACAGGCTGGTCAGTGTTGTGAAAGATTCTGCCCGAGTGGCACTAAGTTTCCATTGCGTATAACACTGCAGCAGAATGCTTGCACTTACAAGCTTCTAAATATATGAGCAAACTCATGAGGCAGACCGACATGAAACTAGCCATAGTGATAAGATCTAGTTGTGAGCAGTGATCACCCATGGCCTAACGGCCTATTGCTTATTCGAGGCAGGTTTAACTTCCATTTCTTCTGTTATTATTCACTGATTGTAATTACAAAAAAAAAAAAAAAAGCAAACCTGTAAGAATCAGAAGTCGTGTCTGAGTTTTGAATGTCGGTCTGCTTCTCCAAAGTTGCACAGTCGTCCTAAATTCCATCTGCTGAATGAGAGAAATCTTTTCGGCGACTCAGGATTATGGTCTTTATTTCAACATATTGTGTAAAGACAAATAATACTTTGAGTACTTCAGAAGGGCACACCACTCACCTCTTGAAAGACGTTAAAACAGATTTCGTAAATGTCATTTGATATCCCAAATCTGTTCATGCAAAAGTCCAAATAACATTCTCTTCTTTAAGTGAAGTATCTAAATATACCATTAATCCACAGTACATAGGGGTAGGCATTTTTTTCTCCTCCCAGATCGCTTCGCAGGTACATGCTGGCACCCACATCATTCTAATGTTTAATTGTCTCTGAAGAGTACAAGAAGATCTGTGAAAGTTGGAACAAGACATGCTCGTCCATAACCTGAGATTGGTGCAGACACTGGTCTGTGAAAGCGATCATGAACAAAATATAGTTCACGAGTATGGACAGAAGAGGGGAATTGATTAGCTGACCAAAGACTGTGTATAAATCCATTTTTTTCTTTCTCAGATTGGTTACGGCTAAACAGCATTTAGTTTACCTCTTGTCGCAAAAGCTGTGCAGTTTTGAGAACGATTTTCTCAGGGGTTGCACTCTTTACCCTCTTGTGTGGATAACTTCCACATATTTTGGACATTGTAACAACGATAGTTTTGTCTTCTGTGTGCCGACAGACCTGCAATGAAAATGGATGATTCTGTCAGGGTTGTGAATAAGTGTATACTCAGGATGTCTCACAGCAGTGTCAAAAGTCTTCTCATATTATCTTCTGTAGCTTTACAAGTGTATCAAGTCGTGTGGTACCTGGCAGCTGTAGCAATCACATCATCTGCTGTAAACATTGCCATACTCCTTAATTCATTGAAAGATATGGTAATATGCAGAACTGCGTGTTACCCAAGTACTCCCCACCCCCTTCCTCCCCCTGCTCTTGTATTTCCATTTCTTTTTTTTTTTGGTCAGGCCATATTCTTAGGACACATGGATATTTCTTATTTGTGATTAACAGATTGCAATTACTTCCACCCAGTTTGCATCTTGCTTTTTTTTTTTTTTGACTTTTTGTTCTCTTTCAGCCAGCCATTCTTTTTTCTTTTTTTTTTCCCAGTATATCTGTTTAGTGAAGAAAAAATTACAAGCTGCCATCAGTAGCATTGAGAACGCGGTGAAGAAGTCACAGAATGCAGTAATAAATTCACAAATAACGGGTTATTATGTTTTTTTTGTGGCGTTTGGATGTTTGGCGAGGGACTGAAACACGGTCAGTTTTTTCGAACGGCTAATGTGTACTAATTTCTACATCTAATTATTAGATCTAGACTGTTATATGGAAAGTGCATAAATTTGTGATTTGTGTTTAGTCACCAACGGCTGTGTTCAAACAATGGGGATACATGCTATTTATTATACGAATAAGAAAACAAAACTTAATTTTGGTTCCTAATTTGCCAATGTTGAAGAGCAAAAATTAATGCGACACCGTCAAGACTACGCGCGCTAGTGCAATGCTATGCTGACAAAGCACTCTCAGAATCCATTCGATACTGAATAATTTCGAATGCAAGGGAGTAGGATACTGAGAACTTTCAAGTTGTAAATTGCGGATTTCGTTTTCAATGATATCGTCTTAAATTTGATGCAAAAACATGTAAGTATTTTAACGAATGCAATAAATGAAATTTTAAACTGAACGTGCAGCTTTTATATCACTGTTTTGGGTTGTTACCGCAACTCGTATTCGTTATCGATAACAGAATTACTCTCGGCCGCCCTGCAACATTACACCGGTGTCGTTAAGATGGAAACGCCCCTGGTATCTTTTAAGGTGGGTATTCTTTTGATAACAATTGGAAGCAGTTAATGTTGATCCAAAATCGTAAAATACCGTTTTGTAAACTTAGACAAAACATTTTGGAGTATTCTGAAATAGACTTTTAGCGATCATTATGTTCTAAATTGCTGAAATAAAATTTCATCAACACTCCAGCTTAAAAAAAAAGTTCCGCCTAATGAGTGTTCCAAAAATTAAATTCGTTTCAAAAAGATATGCATGTTTACTTTATGGAGAACACTACCAAATGTGAAAACAAATATGTAGTCATTGTTTCCAAATGATTTCAACAGACCTTTTACATGGGAAAGTATTTCTTTCTCACTTAACTGTAATTAGGATAAACACAGGAAACCTCCGCGTTTTTTCAATTCTTCAAGACCCATTTTTAGGTGGTTCCAGTGGTCATAGCATGACGGCCCACCTCGTTTTAGAATCAGAAAAAGATACGTAGATTTTACCACGTGAAGGCCAATTTAGTATCACAAAGTGCACGATTTGCACGCGACGAAAACATGTCATAAGCGGCGGAACTATGAGTGATCATAACATACAAGCAACAACTGGGTCAGTTTTTTATTCACCTAGGCAACATCCAGGGAGAGGATATTACATATTATGGGCGATAAGTTGGTTTTAAACAACTAACCAAACAAAAAAACCCCAAACAAACAAACAAAAAAAGAAGGTCAAGCCATTATACCATCACACAATGTATCAACCATAATACTNCGCACGGTAATAGAACGATGCTCTTTCTTCGCAAAATTGACTCAGTGGGCACCATAGATAGTTTTCAGAGAGAAAAAGTATTGAAAAACGGAAAATTATTTTGATGTGCGTGTCCTACTTTAACTGTAATTAGGATAAACACAGGAAACCTCCGCGTTTTTTCAATTCTTCAAGACCCATTTTTAGGTGGTTCCAGTGGTCATAGCATGACGGCCCACCTCGTTTTAGAATCAGAAAAAGATACGTAGATTTTACCACGTGAAGGCCAATTTAGTATCACAAAGTGCACGATTTGCACGCGACGAAAACATGTCATAAGCGGCGGAACTATGAGTGATCATAACATACAAGCAACAACTGGGTCAGTTTTTTATTCACCTAGGCAACATCCAGGGAGAGGATATTACATATTATGGGCGATAAGTTGGTTTTAAACAACTAACCAAACAAAAAAACCCCAAACAAACAAACAAAAAAAGAAGGTCAAGCCATTATACCATCACACAATGTATCAACCATAATACTCTCATTCTTCTCGATACAATCTCTTACAGTCTGCTAATCTACTGTTATTTGAGAACGGAAAAGAACGAAACCAATGATACAAAGACGGAGTAGTCTACATGTCCATACATTTAACGTGAGACTGTAACTGATGAAATCAGGTACCAACGGGAGGGGTGGGTGGGTCAATTCTTACTGTTCAAAATGTTTCTGAAATCACGCCTTGCCGTCTGTGAATCACTTATTCCTGTTCTCGGCCTGTAGTAGAAAACAAAAGTGATAATTCATTTCAAGATCCATAATAAAGGTATGCTTTTTAAACAGGGCTTAAGATTCGAATTAACCGACCAGTCTATAAATCGAGGTTGTAAGATGTTTTTGGGTAAATGAGCAAAGTAAGTAACTCAGAGATGACCCGATACAATGAGAATGGCAGATGTTTAAGAACCTGGAGTTCGACATTGTACAAAACTGAAAGTATTTCTTGACGTTCGAAACTTAACAAGCATTCAGCGTCATACCCTGATAAAGATACCATGGTACATATGTTCTCCTCTCCTTTTTCTTGCTTTCCTTGGCCAGATAAACAATTTGTCTCTTAACAATTGGACATATCGATCGCGTAATGCTTGAACATAGCCCCTGTTTCTGGGAATAGGCAGTCAGATATACCCATATGAGGATACAAGCTGAGGGGGGTTCCTTAATATTCATGGGCCCGTCGATATCTGAGGCTGACTAAAAAGTCTGTGGTTCTTTCGAATAATATTCCAGAACATTATCAACCGTTAACCAGTTTGTTCACAGCTCTCATATCCTTTCCAAACCTGACTGTTGACGAGATTTCAACTACCAGCTGACAACTATGAACATCAGCTCCCGGCCCCTCGACACATCCTAAGAAGTAAGTTCTTAGCGTTTTTATAACCAGTTAATTCATTCAAGAATGTTGTTGTGCAAGCTCCTTATATCAGAACAATGCCGTATCTCTTTTCGCGTTACTTTTTACTGAACCATGCTTCTGTTAATCTTATTAGATCTTTATGTCGTTTTGGATTCTATAGTAATTTCCACGTACATGTATAGTATTCTGGCCATTCTATGTTTATCTTCAGATTAAGGGTTCTCATTGCCATCAGCTACAGTCGTTGGCAGGATATGCACTTTCAGTAATAGCATGGATATATGAAGACACCTACTACTTTTTAACCATCTAAACAACGTCTAGTACTATTTTTTTCTATAACTCAATGCAGTATCATAGAATAAAATTCTTATAATTTAGGGGATTCTACTCAAGGAGTTACGACCTTGGAATTATTAAATCCCTTTAGTATCGCTAGTATCTTTTAGGTTACCACGATTGCCATTGCCGAGTTTTAAAATGAGATTAGCCCTATCGTTACTGTGACGCGGTTGCAACTCGTGGAATTTCTACGAGAAGTAAGTTTTGTATAGGCAATAGATAATTAAAATTTTGCTACTTTAATTACGAACTTCCAGTACAAGCCAACACCCCAGAAAAAATATTTACAAGTTTACCTGACAATCCTGCAATACATGGTGTAGTGTGCTGAAATGTTTGTTTGTATATGTGTGTGTGTGTATGTGTGTGTGTGTGTGTGTGTGTGTGTGTGTGTGTGTGTGTGTGTGCGCGCGCGCGGGTTACGCTGCTTTAAGCTTTTGGAACACGATATATCAACAGTTCAATCACTTATCTACAGATTTTCAATCCCAAATGTTGCGTATTAATCCACTGATAAACACGCTATTGATTTTAAGATTTTCTTTGTCTTTTGGTAAGTACGACTTAGTGAGATGGGGAAAGGTTTCTTTAGTCTAGGCGTTTATATAGAGATATGATGAGAAGTCCTGTCATGCTGACTGTATGAGACTGCGCAGTACATAAAGACCATTAATATGACTGTGCTCCTCTTCCCTACAAAAACACATGCACATATTAATTGTCCTCTGCTCCCTTTTCCTTCAAAAGCTCTACACGTTTTCCCTTAATTCCCCCCCCCCCNCCCCCCCTTTTTTTTTTTCTTCGCCCTTTCTGACCATTTAGCAAAAAGTGTATTTCTAATGACGACAATGGGCTGCCTCAGATCAACCTATCACTCCCTCACATTCGATCTATAATATGTAGGCTGCATCTATTTAATAAAATTCGCATAACCAAATTACCAACCTTCTCTGGAACAAGTCATCTTCTACCTCGGGGGCCATTTCCAATATAGTCGTTGACTCGTTAACCCGTTTCTGAAGGGAACCATTACCCACCCACACCTACCCCCGCCATATCTCTGACCCACTTCATGTTTCAGATCTCCTTTCAAGGAGCATTAGTACTACCACCATCTGGTTATTTGGAAACTATGTTTCCCAGCTAAGCATCCTTGCTATAGTTTTGCAGTTTATATGTTTAAGATATATTTTTTTCACATGTATTCTTGTGCATTAGTGTAGTTCTTTGTTGTCCTAATTGTCTATGATTCATGCTAAAAATCATCGGGAGTTTTCACTGAAATTGGGCGTAACATTAAGTTCGCTCTCATATTATTCAACTGAGAATGGTTTCTGAGGGATTTGGGTTATTAGGAAATCAATGCCTGTGGTGGAACACTCCCACATTATGCTCTTTTCCATTAAGTAGCAGCCACCCAGTATCTTTCAAAGGACCAGGCAGATGTTTATACAGCGGAACCTTAAACGGTGCGCAAGTATTATTTTGATAATTACATAAATTTTCTTTGTTTCGTGAATACGGTCCTATTCGGTTTTTTTTAAATGGACCATACATCATTGATTTTTGCGGTTCGCCCCTGAAATGTTTACTCCCGGTCCCCAAAGTTGAAATGGAGCATTTGTGTCAGATGCCGGGTCGAGAATATGTACGTCGCAGAGTCGATCGTCAGAGTGAACATAATCATCGTTATGAAAAAGAGCAGAATCAATAGAATGAACATGACTTTGGTCGTGTGAACTACCAGTGCGAATACTGGTGCTTCCAAGTAAAAAGATGCAAGTCGTAGACTAGGCTGTACCAACAGTCAAGAAATGCTTCCTACCATGCACATCGTGGGGGGTAATTTCTCCACTGATTTCATCATGTGAACGTCACAAAGCAATCATACCTGTTGTTTTTTTCTTTAAGTTGGTGGGCAGCGCTGTTTCTGATTGTCTCAGAAATATGTAGAAAATGGATTTTCCCCTATCCAAATGATCTGTTCCAATTTTTGTTTAAAATTGGCGTTTATGCACATGACGTCACTACTATTGTGGTGTTTGTAGCCAGATTGGTGTTGCGAGGCAGAATTCCTCAGTAGTAGTACATGACATTGATATTACAGTACATTATGCACGTGAATATGAATTAAAGCTACACAACAATGTTTGTAATATGAATGCTGGACTAGACAGGCAAAAACAGAGCACAACCGCGTACATATTCAAACCCGCATTTACTTTACGACATATATACTCTATTTTTCAATGTTCGCTACATTATTGACAAGTTGCTAAGTGACTGCATTCACAGCTACTGCCAAGGTTGCGTTTCTTAAGCCTTCTGTGATGTAATTTTGAGAATGAATGAGCTTCCTTTCGGAGAGAGGAAGTTGTTATCAATAAGCAAGCCAAGATGGCTGCGACTTATGCGGAACAGATAAAGACATGCAATGATTTGCTAGTGATCTTTGCTTTACTTATATCTCAGCCTCATTCACTAGCATTCAGATGACCGCTGATTCTTGCCACATCCTCCTCCGATACCAGGACGGTTCCTCGGAGATCGCATGTAACAGAAAGCTGATTTTTGCAAATGGCAAATTTGAAACCACAAACGAATGTCGCCATTGTGTGAGCTCTTGGTCAAGGTTGCCAGTCTTTTTGTTCGAGAGGAGCCAAATCGCATATGACAAAAAGCCAAAAAAGAGCCAAACCATGTCTGGAAAGTTACAGACAAGTATAGGAACATCGTCGAAGCCAAAACAGAAACACTCTAAAACAACACTAATGCCATGTCTAAGCTTCACCCACAAATCGTCTATAATCCGCTCATTGGTTGTCTGAGACCAGCAAGAAAAATATGAAAGAAACATGAAAATGCACCTAAACTCAGTCTAGTATCATTCATACAACCGGCTTCTGAAGTAGGCCTGACCCATGCTTTTCAATATTGCTGAGTGTTAAGTAAAGTTATTTTCGTGTCATTAAACTGTGCACAAAAAGCTTGAAAGTTCTAAGGAAGTGCTTGGAATCGATTTTTTTTTTGTTTAGTTTATTCCGGCAATTATTCGGTGTATGCTAGGATGTAATACTGACCCGGAAAATTCTTGAATATAGCAAAGGACTGCCTTTCATAATGAGATCCTACCTATCCTACTTTTTTTTTTCCGTGAATCTGCCCCACGTGGTTCCTCGTAATCCTTGGCGCATATTTTTGCCTTAGTGCGGTTTAAACTTAATAATATAATATAATATAATATAATATAATATAATATAATATAATATAATATAATATAATATCACTAGCTGACTATGTTTTGCTGCCAGTCAAATGAGGTTTACGTCGTTTTTTGGCTAAGTCAAGTGATTGTCATAACATGAAAGATCAATGTGTGTACTTTAATTTGGTGAAAAACATGATTTAGCATTATGGTGGCCTGATATAGTTATTTAAAATGTCAAGGAGTCACCCTATGCAATGGTAAAATTGTGATGAGCACATTGCAACTCATGAACAATTTTGTTCCAGTATAATTCGTTTATTATTCATCTCAAATTTATTCACTTTAACAGTTTCATGTAGACCTATACAAACAATTTTACTCTTGATATCTGTAACCAACACACGTTTGATACCGAATTGTCCTATCCATCTTCAACGTCTGAAATCTTAGTTCCTAGTATATCGACCTAGACTATGTCTCCCTTTAACTGGACGTTAGACATGTAGTAGCTTTGAATCGTCCCTTGGTTTCAGGTCCAGTAGTGAATGATTAGCGGTCAAGACATGGCTGGCCAGTCTGTGACCAGAGAAGAGTTGTTGGAGTTGAGGAGAATGGTTGAGGAGATCCGGGACAGTTTGAAGGTGAGTGTCTCTCGTTCGACAACTTCAGCTCTACTTCAGTTCACCAGAACTATTTAAGTGGGTCAGATATTTTGTTTTACTGACTGTACAGCTTTGGACCAACTGGGCGATCTGTGATTGTGTACACGCATACTCCTTACATTAGTTAACGCACTGAGACAACTAGGCAAACTCCCAAAACATAAGTAGTGTTTAATCTTGTTATCGCAGTACGTTAACTTGCGTATGGATTAAACATACAGCCACAAATTACAGACATGCTTACGGACATAAATCGTATTCATCAATTCTTTTACCGCTACCCAGTATTGCACACCATTTCCTCTCAAGTATTTTCACACGGATATTGCTATAACACTGCTAACTGGTTTAACTGTTGAATCAACATGGCGGACAGTGATAACAACCCATGTACCTAGATATCCTCTGACCCTAATCGTTAATCAACATTCGTCGTGCTTTCCTCAGGCAGAGGATTAAAATCACATATACCTGGTCGCCTGCTACTCGACGGGTGCTAAGCTATTAATTCTTACTAGTATGTACCTCCTTCCTTGAACGAGCCGCTGTGACTTAATTGCCAGATCAAATTCGTGCAAATGGACTAAAATTAAATCTCTAATTAAAGTGCAGTGCCACTCTCCCATTTCAAAGCAAAAAAAGTATTTTGTCTTACACTATCCCTATTAGCTCCGGTGCGCGCGGTGCACACTTTGTACGTCTAAACCATAGTCCAGTCACTCGCTAAACATCCAGAAGACACAGCTACAAATAACACTACTTCTTATGTAAAGTTGTTTACTTTATTCTGTGAGCTTCTTCGCTCTTACGAGGCATTTTCAATGAAACAAAATGTGAAGAGTCATTTAGAATCGTCACGATTTTTAAAGTTCAGGTTCGTCTTCTCTCGGACGCATTATTTGACCCCCTAAAAAAAAACAACAACGTTTTTTAAGTGACTGGCAACAGTGTAATACCACTGCCTGCCATAGAAAACACATACGAGACATTGCCCAAAACCCGAATTCTCCCATACGCTTCAGGCGTTGCCGCCATAAGCTTATTTCAACCAGGAGGTAGACACAGCGCAGACGGCCGATTAAACGCTTGTCTGAATATTCTAGTTCTGCAGTTAACATCAGATGTATCAAATAATACATGCTGAAGCAATAAAAATGTAGATGACTTTCCCTCTCTTGCAAGGTCAAACATAACATTTGAATTTAGTTGACCTGAACCTAGTTGAACAACAATTGGGGAACTCTCGTTAGTGCTTTGGTTTGTTGGACTGATGGCAGCGTCTGTAAGGACCAAAGAACGCATTGCTCCAGAAGTTTTAGACCGAAGCACTCATTGCGAGACTCCGCCGAGCAATGAGTGCTTCCGTCTTTACTGACTCTGGGATCAGCCCATAAAATAAACAATCATGCTACTGATGCTACTGAGGATTCCCTTTCTCATTTAATAACACATAAAGAAAGCATTATTCATTATTATAGACATAGATTTTATCAGTCCTCACATGTTTAAAGTAAGACACGCACATCAAAAATAATTGTCCGTTTTTCAATAATTTTTCTCTCCAAAAAATTATCTTTGATGCCCACCGAGTCAATTTTGCGAAGAAAGAGCATCATTCTACCGTGGCGTATGTAATATGACGCAATAAGGAGATCTAGCGTTACAGGGTTTGGCCCTTGCGTCAAGAATTATTCCCCTCCCCCGATCAGTTTAGACCTGTGGCAAAAACTATGACGTCACTTAGGTTCCAGCAGCTACAGACACCTCTATCTGACAATGTATTATTCAGTCTTTAATTAAGGTTCTGGTCATCCAAATTCAAAAAAGTTTGATAATCTAAGCCAGAAAAAGAATTATGCATTTTTATTGCCTTAGCATGGTTTTGTTTGGCATATCTACTGTTCACAAAGGAATTAAAATATTCATACCAGCATGCTATCACTCTTCCGCAGAACAGCTTGGCCATGTGGCTAGAGCGTATTTGGCGTAAGCTTATGGCCGCCACTCGGGCAGTGGGTGTAACAATTCGGACTTTGGATAATGTAACCCAGTGGGTTGTCTGGGGCCAGCAGAGGCGTTATATCATTATGGCAGGCTCTTGCAAAACTGTTTTATTGGAATAAAAGGGTATGATTTAATATGGTCTGCAAGACGATGCAGTCTTCCTTTAATACTGTAAGTCAACTGTGCTGCCCATAAACACTACAGCGCCCCTTGACTCTGTCAGTGTAAACTGTGTGTGCATTTAGCATCTAAATGTACCAAACTTGAACGTATTAAAGTCGGGTATTTTCAATGACTACATCCGTTACCGCGATATGTAGTTCCAAGCAGCAGGTGTTGTCTGTTGATGCTTTTCAATAAAAACGCATAGGGAGTCGGTAAGCTCCTTTGCGTTTTGGTGACGTTGTCTTTTGGACATGAATAAAATGACATAGTTTAGCTGATGTGGAATGTGGAATTCCGTGTCAAGTATCTGAGATCTTGGTTAAACCAGACATTTCATACTTTAAAAAAAAAAAGCTTGCTGAGAGGAAAATTCAATCTGTTTGATTGTGTCTGAGGCTGCTGGAACCTAAGTGGAATTATCATTTCCCAACAAACGTCTGCGGTTTTGGCAGTTGGAATAAGAACTTTAGCAATGGCAAAATGTCAGTCACCCCAGCCTTCCGTGCTGCATCATAAAGTATAAACACACTGTAACGGAATGATGTTCATTGGTCAGGAATCGATTCTTTGGACACTGAAGATAACACTGAGAGTAGAAAAAAAAAAAAAACAGCATTCTTTTACTACCGTAAGTCGGATTTAGAAAATGGTCCGACTCGGACCGCGAGCCGGATTACCCGGCTCGTAAAATAGGCCTTATAAATCAGTCCACTACTTCCAAGCCATGTTTATATATTATTCTAGGTTCAATTTCCTTTATTTTGATGAATAACACTCTGTATATTTGTGTTCAGGGAGATGAAGAGTGGCTGAGTTATTTGTTAAGGTCGAGTAATAAATTTGGATGGAAAAATGGGCTGGAATCTGACCCGGTAGTGAAAGAGTTTAAATAAAACCGTTAACAAAATGGATGTGCACAGTAGTGCACACCTATCTTTAAGTTTCTGAGCTCGGTACTGTCACAAGGACCGATTTAATATCTAAACGGCGAGATCCGAAAACGTGCATATTAATTATATTACCTAATTTATGAATTTATTACTTTATTCATCGACACTGCCCAACTTATAAATTTTAGAAAATCGCCTTTTCTCTCTGTGAAAGTAAAGATATTGTGATCTTGCTCACACGTTTATTATCTTATCAATTTCAGGCCACAGATAGACATCACACAGGTACGTTAAATACTTCTTGAGTCGTCCTCGTTCTTTCGTATATTTAGTGTATTCTTACCTTACATCTCCAGCTGTTATCAGGCAATGTAGATGAAATTTTAAAAAGAGAAAATAATCTAGGATATACCGGCAAAGAGGTGTCCCTGGTGACCTTAAGGCTATAATTATGTATTGTGCCAAAGCACTACGCGGATTTAAAGTTTCAGAAAGTCTAGAGTACCATGCATAGTAAATGTTGCAAAATAATCTGTCATAGTCTGAACACAATCTGCAATCCGTTAGAGGAAATAACAATATCTTTATTTCAATGTTAAGGGGATGCAGAGAATCAGAAATAAAAAATGCGACAAACAGACGGACATTTACACGCGCACGCACGATGTACACACAGATACATAGACAGACAGAAATAAGAGACGGATGAATGGAGACACAGAAGATGCAATGTCGATACACCAGTACATCTAGTATGTTCGAATCTGCAGATGTACAACAAGAGTGCCAGTCGGTTGAAGAAAGCCAGACCTTGGAGCCTCTCAATGCGTCAATCTCCACAATAAATTCTGATGTCCATCTACAGGTCAGTGCAAATGTACCAACGTGTAAATGGTGATGGACATGACAAATAACTGTTAACAAACCAGTGGAAATGTTACAGATAAGAAACTGCATTAGTTTCTTCACGTTTAAAAAATATCACAGGCTAGGGATAGGGGAATACCACGGTATCATGAATCGTTAGCAATACTTTGACCAATTACTTTCTACAATACTTCTCTCTCTCTCTCTCTCTCTCTCCCTCTCTCTCTCTCTCTCTCTCTCTGTGTGTCTCTCTCTCTGTCTCTGTCTCTCTGTCTCTCTCTCTCTCTTTTTCTTTATCTATCTATCTATCTATCTATCTATTCATTCATACCTCCACACATTTCTTATACTGTACGAATGGACAGGAGACATGATGTTATTTTCGAATTAGATAAACTCCAAAACCACATACGTAAAAATCGGACGAAACAGTCAACCTGCATAAAATTCGACATAGATGGCTTAGCGTCAATGTGTGCTCATCCGACGGCGCAAGTTTCCACTAGTAATGTATGAAGACATTTTTGCTGCTTGAAAAACACCATCCATAAAAATGTGGCGGACTGATGGAAGCAGCAAAAATGTCTTCATACATTACTAATGGAAACTTGCGCCGTCGGGTGAGCACACATTGACGCTAAGCCATCTATGTCGAATTTTATGCAGGTTGACTGTTTCGTCCGATTTTTACGTATGTGGTTTTGGAGTTTATCGAATTCGAAAATAACA
>JAWQUT010000754.1:4071-19854 GCA_033807755.1 Ellobium chinense
CCATCTTGCAACTGTTGCTATGCTCAACAGTGCATATTCATATCCATGCTAATTGCTATGGTCCATTTCATTTTTCTCTTTGATCGTGAAGACCGGTTCTTTCTTTCCAAACCCTAAAAGATTTTACAAGTCTTAGTATTCTCCAGATTATTCCCATGGTCATCTCTGACCAACATAAGGGTGTCAAACTATTTTCGCGTCGATATGCAAATTGTTTGACCTGCTCAGACAGATGCTCCTTTAATCAGATATTCATCCTGCCTGTCCTAAAATTACAACATTGTGATCAAAGTCGGGCACTTGTTCACAGTCTTCAGCAAAAGACTTATTTAATATATATGAAAAAAGGCATAACATAAATTTGGCACCAAGGAAAGTTAATGCATGTGGATAATTCTCATCGCACAACAATTACTAACTTGCCTTTCGCTTTTTGACGTCACGCCTCATTCCCGCGCTGACTGGACGACCAGTTATGGTGGCCTGTTCGGTGTGAAAATACTGACTTTCAAGCTGCATTTTCTCGGAAGCGCTTGAGAGAAGGACACGTGTGAGGGGTTGAAAATTTATGAAAAAATATTCTGGATTTTTTTAAGGTTGCGAAGCATATAGCTACCCCTGTTCCTTTAAGTTAGTTACCTTGGTACAATTAAAGCACTCCTTGTAGCGGTGATCATAAAATGGCATGAAAGTCCCTTTCAAACACAGTTCACAGACTTCACTGCCACCCAGAGGTGGTTTGAATTCATACGTCCCACTGTCGCAATACCTCAGCGTATCAACGATAATTATATGTCTGAGGATGAGCAGCAAGGGGATCACCAGGGCCATTGCCTTGATGATTTTCTGAAATAAAAGATGAAAGCAATGAATTTAATTAAGCAATAAATTGGACAGATTTTATGGATAACTTGGGAATGGGAATGATAAGCAAATAAAGTCAGTAAGTAATGCCTTCTCCAAGTTCACTTTCAGGACTTCCGTTTTTCTCATATTCTTCTAATTTACGCCTCTGTCAGCTCAACTAGTTCACTGACCAGACAGATCTCTAAATATAACAGAGAAAAGGCATAAGATAAACATTACATTGGGGGAACCGTCAAAAAATTTTACGTGAGCGCAGAAGTCTTATATGAAGATAAATAGATAGAGCTCATTCAGCTGAGAACAATGAAAAAGGAAGTTTGTAAATCAGATGGTTAGTTTCCGAGTTATGAATTTTTTAGCTGACCTATTTTCACTGTTTTTGGTGAACATAAAATAGACACTAATAGAAGAGAGAATGGCACCGAAATAGGATAAATTGATACTTCAGTATAGGATAAATAATAAATGCCAACCTTACCGCTAACAGTAGGTACCATAAACTATATATTTTTGTAATCTGTATATTCTGAACTGTAAGATACACTGTTACACAATAATCAAGATTACATATTCCAATATGGCCGCCAAAATGATGGCAGACAAGACTGTTTTGACAACTTAAAAGCTGAATCGCATCGTCATTTATTATAATAAGTATACAAAACTATATAGACCATTTTCTGACTCAGAATGACAACCTCTATTGCACAGAATCATTTTCAAGGAGAAACATTGAGACTGCGAAGAAAAACAATTGGTGCAAAACATGAAAAGTTTCAGAGACGAGACACTACTGTTACAAGTAAAAAAATCGATGTTCTCCAATGCATCATAAAAGCATCTGAATATTTATTCTGGAAAATTGCGAACTACAAAGCTGAGTTTTATCTCTGAATGCAATTTGGACCTTCAAACGCCCAACTAACACTAGCAGACTGCTGGTCTAGCAGTGTAGCAGCATGATACAATGCAGACACACGGTGTGTGGCACTTGGTTTAGATCTACATTATGTGCCTCAGAACTGAACTAAACGTATTAATCTGGTGCTCTCAAAGCTGATATCCCATAATATATTAAATAATATCAGTCTGTAACCACAAAAAGCAACAATGCTGGTATGTATACCATGTCAACACCATCGTGCAATTTCAGTCAGCTGCTACAAACAGTGATGGGTCCCGCCGGTGGTTGAGNTCTTTGATTTCTTGTCATAGAGAGAGAGAGAAAGAGAGAGAAAGAGAGAGAGAGAGAGATGGATGGAAATCGAGTGAAAGAAAGCATGCGTCCATAGGAGAGTGCTTTACTGCAGCAATATTTTATTTTAATTCTAAAACTTCAAACATTTATTAGCTGTGATTTATGGAAAATACTTTCAGTCATTACGTGTATGGATGGGAAACAGGGAATAATTTTACATTCCAGGACTCTCCGAGTGCTAGAAGTGTTTAGATCTTAAGATGAATTTGAAATCATTTATGAGGGAGGAGGGGGTAGATTAAGCTTCCAAAACCTTAAATCTATGAAGTGGATAATACTGTCAAACACGAAGTCGTCGATTACAAATAAGTCGAAATCACAGTCCCTACGCCCTCCCCTTTCCAAACAAATTTTTCAGACCTGGATTTTAGCTCAATACTGGTCTTTCAAAATTCGGCAAACTCGACTGAGTCGAGTCCAAACGTTCTCTATACAGCAACAGACAAACGTACACAATTATTACAGTGTTTTCCGTATAAGCTGTCTTACTATCAAAGGCTTTACTATGCCTCCAATTTATATTCTGAAATCTGTATCATCACACTGACGAAGTGAAGCTACCATATTATACCTTTTATCCTATAAGATAAAGAGATCTGGATCTATGCCTGGCTGACAAGTGACAGTTCAATAATGCCACGCCGTAGGCAAAACTTCTCCCCTTTCTCCACCCCCACCGCCTCAAAACTCTCTCCCCAAACTTTTTGCCTAGTCTAGAAGTAGACGTTTTGTAGAAGATCAGCTTTATCGGTACTTTGAAAAGTATAGTATCTATCTTTTCCTTTGATCAGCACTGAACTTGACAAATTTTAATGCTAGACGCTACCAGTGGGATTTTATGGCACGTCTACTACTACGAGACATGTCTAGCCACTTTCCATTAGACAGATTGAATGTTAGTCTCATTCTTTTAAACACCCATCCTCGCTCATTTGATACGCCATATTTTTCTCAGAGACAACGTTGATCTCTCTCCACTCATCTCTCTCAATCACATGATTCTTAGAACCAACAAGAAGTTTTGATCATTGAAAAATGCCATTCAGACAACACCACCATTAATTGTAAACACGGTACGGGTGCGAAAGGAAAGCCACGGCGAGGCAGGCAATGCGACGCCTACCCCTTGGTCTTTAACAGGGGCTATTACGCAGGGAGATGAAATGTTACTGTTGTTACTGATATGAAATTGAGGGAGCTAATTGAGCTTTTCAGTAATGCTAAATTTATGCAGATAGGCCGAGCTGTCATTGAGTAACTGGTGTGTAAAGTTGGGTAACTTGGTCTGCGTGTCAAGTTCGCCGGTCTAGTGTATGCGCTAGGTACTCCCTCTATACATAGACTAATCATATCGACAGGGATTCCACTGTTTGTTTGTTTGTAGTTCGAACAATAAACAACAGTTCTGGGTCGAAATCGTCATCTTCTTCGGACAAAAACTGTATCGCCGCCACCTTGCGCCTGCAAGGCTGTGACTAGCCTGTGACCCCTTGACGTCACACCTAAGGGCAGGCACTATCATACCTCAGAGGCTGAGCTCGATGACGCTACTATCCCGATTACTTAAGCGGGGTTGACCTTTAAGCGAGGTGTACCTTTAAGTCGCGTGGTTCTGGGAACCAATAATGTGTTTAATCACTGGACAACGCCACCATACGTAACACAGTACTAGGGGTGGGCGATGTCTGGTATAAAAAAATCGATGCTTACATCGATGTATTGGTCATAAAACATTAGTGTGTAAATAATGAAAATAGATCCCGTCATAAAAATCAATTAAACAGTTTAATTAAATATATACTAAAAATCTTATACAGTCGAACACGCTTAAACCGTAATCATTGGGCCCGCGTATATGATTTCGTCTTAGCGCTATTTCGGTTTAGATGTTCCAGTGCAAAATCAAGGGAAGTAACCACCATCGCGGACTTTCTGAAATTGGTCTCGGCAGGCCAATATGGTGGAGAGAGTGGAATTGGGAATTCCGTACTTGCGGCAAATTTCACTTTTCGACAGCTTCTTCTCATCAACTTTATCGATAAGTTTTAACTTGAATTCCAATGAATACGCTTGCTTTCTTTTTGACATTTTTCGGCAGTTCAGTGGCTCACGTATAATCAATATCAAGGTCAGGAATGAAGAGAGGTTTTATCTAATGAGCATGAGTGTTATCAATGTTACGAACCTCCCGCGGCCTTTCATCCAGCATTATTTATTTCATCTCGCCCACGTCATGACTAATCGTTCTTGACCAGCCGCCTCACTCCTCTTTTTGGTCGCAAGCGAGCGAAGAGAGCTAAGAGATTTGGGGGGGGGGGGGGGGCGTTATTAGACACTAAGCTGTTGCGCCGCAGGGCCCACCCGCTCTCCTTAGACCTACTCCTCACGTGGCTATTTCTTTTCGCCGGACAAAGACAGCGAAATGTAACAATCTCGGTGTTGATGCAGACCTGATAATGGGATGAGCGGGCTGGCTGAGAGATCGGGGATTTCGGTTCAGCCGTGTTACTGCATCTTGCGGTTTAGGTTCATCGCTTCTTCTGTTACTTGCGTAAAGAGGGAGAAAAGTCGGGGATTTATTTTTCTTTCCGTTTAGCCGTGGTTTCGGTTCAGCCGTGTTCGGTTTAAGTGTGTTCGACTGTATTACAAGCCCCAAGCTATCTACCAAAAGGTCTTCTTCAGGGGGTGTTAAAAAGGATAAAAATGATCTATATACATGGGTCACTTTGAACACCGGGCTTTGTCGACTTACGG
The DNA here is from genome assembly GCA_033807755.1 of Ellobium chinense. Taxonomy (NCBI): domain Eukaryota; kingdom Metazoa; phylum Mollusca; class Gastropoda; order Ellobiida; family Ellobiidae; genus Ellobium; species Ellobium chinense. Next base: position 8,951 of record JAWQUT010000754.1, read on the forward strand.
AGGTCCTCTACCTCAAGTCTACAAACGTTACATCGACGACATAGTCGGCATCACTACTCTCTCTAGGGAAGATCTGTTGTCTTTCATTAATTATTTATCTGATTTCCATCCCTCTATAAAACTCACGTACAAAATCTCCGACTTAAGGTCACTTTTTTGGATACTCTTATTACTCTCACTAGGGGTAATCGGTTGTTTATTGTGCCGACACGGTCGTGTGTTTCCTAGCTCCAGGTGATAGGTGTTTTCTTTGCTGGATTACACGAGGTTTTAGTTCACGATGCCAGTTGTAGGACTTCCAACAGCTGTAGAGACGACGTTGAACACCTTACTACAGTCTAGCGGCCTGTCATCTTATAAAATAGCTGGGAACCCGAGGGCCACGACCATTGTGCTACGGTTCGGCGGTGTAATGGCGGACCAAGGTTTGGCCTCCCCCCTAGCAGAGAGCAGTAAGGAGCAGGGCTCTGTGCGCACACCGCACTCTAGCGGCACATGGAACCGTAAGTCCCCTACTCATATATACGTAAGGACGCAGAACTTTACAGGAATCTATCGGTATGGAAAAATAATATCTCTCAAGGGTCAGCCTCACCATCTAACAGATCTACACCTTTTTTTACACGCCGACCACGTGAAAATTCTTCAAGTTCAGCGATGAAGGACCCCCGTACTATTAACAGTGCACTAAACTGGCCGTTCCCTCTCGTTAACATAAACGATTCGTTCACTCGCTCACAAAACCTTCCTTGCATGGTGAGTACTATCGACACATCAACACAGCAGGGGGACAATAACAAAGAACAGTCAGCTGATGAAGTAAACAACACACCTGATTATGAAAACACTGACAGCGTAACCCCTGTGTTAGAAGATAGCGGATTTGCTGCTGGGGTAGCAGATTTATCCCAACCAGAAACACCCTGTGAAAGAAATATCACACAGCAGCAACATCATCAACAACAACAACAACAACAACAACAACAACAACAACAACAACAACAACAACAACAACAACAACATTACCAGCCTCCTGAAAAGCAGCAGCAGCAAAAACAACAACAGGAACCAGGGCACGGACAGCAACCTCATCCCTCCTTAAGTAAAAGAAATACTGTGAGTTGTCTGCTAGGAAAAGTTATCCAGATTTTCAAACTTTCAGAGCCATTCACGACACTGATAAACTCCGAAACTATGTTTTCGACCTCGATTCTGCAGTCAAAGAAGGATTACTAAATGAGGACCGAAATCAGAATTTCAATAGGGTCATCAAGGACAATTTTGAAGGGAAAAAGAGCCTGATTGTTCAGACTGACGATTTAGTTGTTGAATGTGACCTCGACAAATTCCAACTGCACCGCTGGTTTGTAACGGATGCTGCCTGCAGACCTTACGAGTTAATGAGACTGAGACACTTGAACTTTTTTGAACCTGTTGATCCTGATGATATTATATTAAATGAATCAGCTCTGGCTGCTCTCTGTGTGACTTGTAGGGAGGTTGCTGAAGCCGAGATACCGTAGAAATAGTACTTGAATGTCTTTGTAAACATCATGGATGGTTACATTCTCTATACATTTTAAAGGCACCATCATCCTGGATACTTCTTTCTTTCTTTTTTTTTCTTTTCTTTCTTTCTTTCTCTCTTTCGTTCTTTCTTTCTTTCTTTCTTCTTTCTTTCTCTCTTTCTTTCTTTCTTACTTTCTTTCTCTCTTTATTTATTTATTTCTATTTTTCTTTTTCTTTCTTTCTTTCTTTCTTTCTTTCTTTCTTTCTTTCTTTCTTTCTGTCAAGTAATGTATATTTCCCTGCCGTAATCTCTTCGATGTCCGTCTAGTTACTTAGTCTGCATATCAAAATTTAGCCTTTTTGTTTGCCATGATTCTCAACTCTTCCTCCACACAGCCTTTAGTATCCTTACAGATGCTTCCACTTTTTCTCTCTTCACCCAAACATTCCGTAAATTTCACATGTTCTTTAGGTCCTCAAATAAAAAAGATGATTATATTCACTAGTTTATTAAAGTCCATTTTACTTTATTTTACCAGGCACTATTTAGCCCTGGGCTGGAACTGCCAGGTCAAGGGTGTGCTCAGGCGGAAGAGGAGGGGTTTGGCATTGACCAGTGAAAAATGTAGGGTCTGTTTACAAATAGCAACCAAGCTCAAAATTTCAATGGGCTTGCTAGGATTGGGTAAGTCTTAAAATTTGGGCCACATAATGAGCTTTAATCTGGTATGGGTCTGGGTGAAAGCTAAAACTTTGGTTTCAGAGGGCAGCTCAAAATGTTAATATAGCCCATAGAGGAAAAAAGGGTCCAATCCTATTACAGATCTGTAACCGACAGAAAGACCGTCGTAATGTAGCCGTCTCATCATAATTGTTTCGATATGTTTTGTTGTTGTTGTTGTTTTTTTTGTCCCCTCCCTCATTTTTTGTTTCTTTCGTTTTAAATATTTTTTTTAGTTTTTTTTTTTTTTGAAGGGATAGAGAAGATGGGAATGGGATGAAGGATGCAGAAGTTTCAAATGACCTTTCAGTGAGATCACTTGGAGAAAAGACAGGATAGGGACATGTAAGGATCCTTTTTTTTTTTTTTTGCCTGAATGACCTTGAGGACATTCATTTGGCATTTTAATAGAAAATATAGTCAGAGTGGTGAAGGAACAAATACATAATTGTAGTTATGAATTTTTTAAAAAAAAGAGTTATACTGAAATAAGTTCAATGACAAGGTGACATACAATCAGAATTGTCAAAGAGCAAGACATATCATGAATAAAAACAAAAAGAACAAAAGACCATCATGATAATTATGATGAAGCAATTCAATGATAAGGTGAAAGTAAAGGATTTCGTTAAGACAAAGTAACATGTTCACATTCTTGGCTAGTCCATTTATACCATTAATCACCCAAGTTCGCACAAACCCAAGTGTCCCAATTTGTCTTATCCCCCTCTCCTCTCCACATTCCTAAATTCCCGTCATTCCTCCACCCCCAGCTTATGTGTACGGGCATCTATCTCTTAGGCTCCTCTTGCGACAGATTTTGTAGCATAGGTAAATAAGGAAAAAGAATGCTAAGTAACTCAGTATTTATTGTGATAGCACTGATATAAATGGAAAATTTGTCATTTTTTCACGATTAATAAAAACATCGAAATACTCCATGTTTCTTGAAAACATCGATGTGTAAACGATGTTTTCTGAACATTCGATGTATCGATCGGTGTGCCCACCCCTACACAGCGCACGCAAGCGTGTTTTCGGGTGCCTGGCACAGAATTCCACTATTATTATTATTGACTAGAAGGTTTACTGGGCCGTTTGCCGCGTGCCGGTTAGAGCATCGCTGGTTCCAGGATTTGGGGGCAAACCGGCTCGCTGAAGAGAGCCTTTGTTTACATGCTTTCGGTCTTTGTCTTCAGTTCCTCGCATTAATGCATTGTTTTAATTTGAGATGTTTATTGTTTTTTTGTTTGTTTTGAGCTACTGTCCCCTCCACATGAACAAAGTTCCATGGCATAATATGGACTCTAGTCCTTCCTTTTCATTTCATATTTTCTCAAGTCCACCTATTTTAGCTGTATTGGTTTCTTTTATTAAGAACATGATAAATAATTAAAATGAGTAAGTAAATATATATTATTGTCTCTTTAGCTTTATTAATTTGCAACCTTTTCACAATACGTGGCTCCATTGCTCCTCTTGATTTCAATATCTTATTCTTTTCTTTAGACCCCGGAATTATTGTTATTTAACTTTGGATGTGAATAATAAAAAGTATGAATCTTATCTTTTTTCACTGGTGAAAATTTTGTTAGCATTTATTCACAGATATAGAGACCTATTAGCGTTCTTATTCATCATCTGTCAACTGTTAAACAGACTTTGCCTTTGAAGAAATAGTATGATAATATTATTGTATGGTAGCACTATTATAGTTCATTAATCTACTCTTTTAATAGTCGGGCTCAGTCCAAGCTCTAGCTACTCTTTACAAGGACAGGCCACGATCAGATTTAGTGGCCGAAATTAATGAATTATTAGTTGATCTAATGGTCATGTGTTTCTTAATTTTATCATCATTGTCTATCTGTAATGTCACCGAGTAACTGATGAAACTGCCACCTTAATCCAGTTCGTAGGCTTGTGATGAGTTATAATGTAGCAATGACCAGGACCCAGGGTTGCAAAAAGCTATTTTTTTTAGTAGTTGATTAACTACAAGTTACTTGATCACAAAAGTAATTTCACTACTCTAAACCTACTTTCCATAATTTGGTATTCTCTACTTTATCACTACTTTTCAAAATGTACTCACTATTTTTTTCACTACTTTTATCAGCTTGTATAATACAGTATAGTTTAGTCAAAACGGATCGCGATTCACTGGAAAGTAAACAAAAGCCCAGCAGTATAGCAGCTGCTTGTAATTAATTTAGGTTTACACTTCTGGGTAATTAAATCCTTGCACAGCAAACAGATCATACATTTCTTTTAAACAAGATATCACCCACAGCAACAGCATTACTGGAGGAAAACAATGTTAGATCTATGAGTAATCAGCTAGAGTTCATAAATATTCATTGTTTAGCCAAAATCATAATAAATATAAGCTAAGTTAACATCATCTGACATAGTAGGATGTCACTAGTTTTAAAGGGTGCAAACACACAGAAATAACATCTTGACAGGGCTGGATGTCACTTGCATAAACAATGCAAAATAGGATTTCATATTCGTTGATTGGTCAAAGTAAAAATAAGTACGTATAGGCACAGAAATAACATCTTGACAAGGCAGATTGTCAATTGTTCAAATGATGCCAAATGAAGTTTAAAGAAACAAAAACCAAAGTCATTACTATTACATTGCATGCATGTAATGCACTTGAAGCTGCATGCAGTTGCCAGATGGATTCACTGGTTTTCAGTGTAGACTTTTCTGACAAATTGTTCCACTGTCTCTTGCAATTATAGTATAAAAATGGCAAGTAGATGGGGCAGAAAAGTGAAAGAGAAAGAAAAGGACCAGAGGCTATAACATTTTTATTATAATCACGGAGAAATAACAGACTTTAAGGATAGTGATTACTAATATTATGCTTACTCACCAACATCACTCGCCACTAAACAACACAAGCTTGTTCATCTTCATCCTCTTGCTGCTTTTTCCACTAAGAATGGCAAGTTGATGGTGCAGCTTGGCAGCCTTGAAAAGTCTCATTTTCAGATCTATAGTATAAACCAATATTGCAAACTAACTGACTGGTGTTGTCATCTTCAAACACTACTTGTCAAAGCGATGATCCACAAGTGTTGGAAATAGCAGGTCATATTTGTCCCTCAAATTACTCAGCACCATTGCCTGAATGTGGAGGTCAACATTCTTTCTATGAGGCAAACTTTGCATACTGCATGGGCTTGGCATAACAATAAGAAAGGCTTTCTCAGTGACCATGAGAATTTCGATGACGCCATCCGATGGAGAGACCAAGCCACTGTTGTCTTTCCTATGGAGAAAGGCAAATCTGAGATCTGTCATCTCTAAATTACTGAGGTAATGGCAGCACAGCACTACTCTGATACCATGTTGAATTGTTGTTCCAGCCTTCTCGCTGACGAATCTGTTGATCATTAACAAATGAGTTGAGACACGGAGAGGGTTTGGGGGGAGGGGTGTTGGAGGTTAATCAACAGTTTACAGTAATGATGAGTAAGTTCAACAATACTGTATATCACCACATGAAGGACAAATACTTCTTTTAAATTTCTTACACATGTATGTATTAACACAGTCATGTATCATAATATTATGAAACAATGGTATGGTTCTGCCCACCCCTCTACAGAATGATAAGATTAATGTTTACAACCACTAACCATCAATGAATGGACTAAATGCTCACATTTTATTAGTTATTTTCCTGATCAGTAAGTAAGTATTCGTATACATTATTGCAGTGTGAGAAGGGAGAGTAGTTGTTTCAAACTATTCTTCAAGTTTGAGCAATCTCTATAATTATGTATGACAATGTGTGAGAGGCGAAGTTAGCTNTCACCCCTTTCCCCCTTTTCCGCTTTCTCGTCGAAGGTACATTGTGTTCTCTATGCTGGGCTTTTGATATTGATGGCTCTCAGGCAGTCTAATATTTTTAGTATTGTATGGAGATGACCTTGTGTGTTGGTGACCAGCATATTTTTATAAGCTTTGGGTGTTGAGATGAGAGTGGCCCCTGGATGACCTCCCACTGTAAAGTGAATCCAAGGATAAGCATTAAAGATGTACTTTTTCCATATTCAGTCATTGTCTGGCTCTAGGCTTCACGGCACCTAGAGTTCTGATAGCATCACTGCAGCTATTATGTTGTCTGCCATGCATTAATCTGCCTCTTTCTCTGAGTCATTGGCAACGGAGCCAGAGGAAGCTTGTTTTAATAGACCTTTTTAGTGCATGGCAGGGAGTTTATTTGACTTGCTTAGCTGGGACGGCAAGTATTGAAGTGGGGAGGTTGTGAGCGGGCTAGGTCGCTCATAGAGTTTGAGTTTTAAGATAGGGGTCACTGTTATGCACATGGTTACCGCCATCCATCTATCTCTGGAAATACGTCATGAGAGCCTAACCCCAGTAAGGAAGGGGTACTAACGAGTTATTTTATTATATATATTATGTATATAAATGTATACAGTACTATGACTCAGTGCTTCGGAGGAGTTGCTCCCATCCCTCCCTCCTCCCACTTTCGTGTTTTCTATGCTTTATGTTGACCGTTGGCGTAATTTGCAAGCTTCGTCGCTCGTGCCCAGCCTCGTGGTTCATCGGCGTCAGAAAGTCTGGCGTCCTTTCATTATGTGGTAATAGTGCGATGTACATTTCTGCGCTAATCTACTGACTGGTCAGTAAAACTGAAATATTGTTGTGCATTGTTTGGGGTAAACAGGGATCTGATTGGCGAGTGTACCATAACAAGTTATGATTGGTTGGTTGGGTGCCTGTCTTTGGTCTTTGAGCCTGCCATTACATTCCTCACTAGCTTGGGCATATGAGGTGGATCACAGATAAAATATCTTTTCAGAGGCATAGTGACAGTGTGGGTGGGTGAAACAGGGTTCTGGTTTGACAACATTCAGCTGGCATCCAGACAAGCCACCAGCTACTACTGTTTTCACCAGCAATCCGTATTCAGCTGCTTTCAGAATGGCCTCCTTTGTATTTTATGCTAGTGCCTCTCCTGTGATATGGGCAGTCAGAAAATGGACAGAGATGCATTGAGAGGCATTATATGAAATCACTCTAAATATTTCATTTTCCCGGAACGTAAAAGATTTCTATTTCTTGATATCTTGCCGGAAGTCAGTTGGTATCAAACTTTGCCAAGCAATATGGCTGGTTTCACACAAGAGGATAACTCAGAAATGTCAGTGCTTTTATGAATTATTGTACATTTTCTAGTGACTAAGTTGCCAATAGCTAGAAGTTTGTGGACAGGTTGATTTGTCCATACACCTTCGTGGTCATTTGTGCATGAATAGCTCACAGTGACACGTGTCGCTCTGTGACGTAGTGTGCGATTGTCAGTCTCTGCCCCACATTCCTGACATCTTTTGAACAATTCCAGCAGATTATCCTCAAATACAAGTTTTCTGTTCGAACAACTTTCTTGCATCTTGTGGGTAGCCGTAGAGCTAGAAAAGTAGAAAAAAGTAACTGTTTAAAGCCTTCAGATTTTCCTATTCTGGACACAAAACAGGCCAGTTTGTGCATCATGCTGCTGTTATGCATTCAAATTATATTGTCAACATCACAATGCCTTTTTAGGAATAATAATAATTTTGCAAATGGAGCAAATTGAATCATTTCTTTGATTATGTAGTTAACTATATATAGTCTATATATATCCAAAGCAAGAACAAACTTACACAGTATTTAAATAATAATATGGTTTCAAATTCTCCGTTTCAATAAAAAGTGCATACTTTAAAAGGCCTTCTCTTAAAAATACAATCCATACTACATAGTACTTTTGTATATGTGCAAAACTCGTGCATTAACAGTTCATCTGAGAAAAAACTTACGTTGATCTGACGACGAAATCTGGATCTGAACTATCATTTTCATCTACCCATTCCTCTGTTTCACAAGCAACTTCTCTGGTTTTTGCAGTTGCCTGGACATCCTTATTTGAAGATGATAGGTGCACATCAACCTGGACACCTTTGCACTGCAGAGAGTAAAAGAATATAAAATAAATCAAAGGTAGCTCTGCTATTCAGTGAACACTATTATAAGCGCTAGTACTTTCAAATAAATCTTTGCTGTAAGTTTACCACACATAGTGACAGAATAATGCAAAAAATATGAGCAGGCCCATCATTTTAGGGATGGGGGAGGGAAGGGAAAATCATGGTCTATAAAGTCTTCAATGACTCTTCAACATACTGCTAATGGTGGTCTTGTCTGGGAAAATGCTTCGCACCTCCGGTTTCACAATTTCGTCCTCCGTTTGAATAGCAATGCCAGTAACCTAGGATAGATCACATACATGTAAACCATTGATGTCACAATGCACGAGATTAGTAAGTCTATCCAGTGTAACATGTTTTATTATTTTGTTGAAAAATACTTGTACGTGTTTATGTAAGCAAAGGGTACCACTTCTTAGCCAGGGAGAAGATTGAGCTGAACTGGTTGTAGTGGAAATGTGACACTGGAATCATATATGCATGTATATGACACAAGGTACAGTTCATAAAATAGAAATAATGGCAAAATTTACTTGGTCTAAGAAAAATTTACAGAGATTTTATGTTGCTTGTATCAAGACTCAACCCTCTATCTAACTTTCTTGTGACTCTAGTGCATTATTACTGTACTTATACCACAGAGACCACGAACTTGCACACACATCACATATGATACTGTAACATAACTTCCAAACATTCATACTAAATAAAGTTTGGTTCAGACATTTAAAGTTATTGGTATGATTAGTGTGGATATGAATCTTGAACAGAGCAGCTGGCTGTGATAATAACTGATATTAATGAAATAAAATTATAACAAATACAAAGCTAAGGTGTTAAAATACTTACGGTTGTCCCAGAACATGTGCTGGTTATGGTCTCAAGCTCATCTTCTTCATGATACTGTGCTGGCTGTGGCATAAAATTCAGACATCTTAATTCCATGTACAATAAGAGTTTCATAACAAATCTGTTCTTGTAGCGTGGAAAAAGTTTACTAATTATTGAGGTGTACCCTATTATCAAGCTCCATCAGAATAATAAATTGACAGAATAATCTGTGCAAGTTAAGCTCATTCTTGATGAAGTGATTCTGTTACATGTGCCTTAAATGCACAACCATCCTTATCCAAGTGGTGAGTCACGAAATGAAATTCAATAGCGCAGCTGCAAAATTATTACAAGCTCAATGTTACACTGGACAGTAGCATCTTGGTGCTCATACTTGATTATGTAGGAGAAAAGGTGTTTAGAAACTGTCCAAAATATTTTATGAAGACTTGCCATTGTGAAAGTTGTGTCTTCTCTTGGGCTTGAAGCACAAGGGGTGTGTACCTCGCTTTCCTCAATATCCGTTGACAGTGCTTGGAGACGCTGAAATCAATTTAAAATCAAATAATCCAGTAGAAAATGGTTAAAAAGAAAGTCCAGGGACTTAAGTATGGTTTAAACCAAGTTTTGGTTTAGACAGAGAGGCCTACAATTTACAAAGAGGACAATAAAAGGGCCTTCTCATTTCCTTTCGTTTAACTGTTTTCATTTTAATCAATGGCTACTGTAATATACAGCCGAACTCATTTATTATGAAATGCTTCAGAAGAAACGGAGTGTAAAGCTATTTTGTAAACATTTTCCAAGTCCTAAATAATGACTGGCTTACAACAGTCGTTTCAATATTATGAAATATGCTTAATGGAAAACATTATGGGCATTTGCAAATTTGGTGAATTTTTGAGTGTGAAATATAGTGATGAAATACTGCTTGCAGTAATATATTAGTGTAGGGCGTATGCATGATGAGTTTACTTGAATTCGGGCAATAATTCCCACATAACAGAACATTGTGAGATTTTCAAGGAAAATGATGTCTGATGACTGTCTGTATGTTTTCTGAACAGAATGACTGTGCTAATTATGGTTAGTGTAGTCAAAATACTGTGGTCACCTGAGCCAGCTGTCGCTTGACCATGGCGTTCGTTTTTGTTGGTCTTTGATACTGCTCTATGCTAGTGAGCTCTCCATTCCCCTCAAAATCAAATAATGTTGCTATAGCTGATTCTTTCAGCAGTAGTCTCTTCGGAGGGGAGTATCCATTCTGAATGTGCAAACAAACTTCCTTTGTTAATACAAACTACAGGCTATTAACATAGTATTATAAGTATCACGAACAAGTACAAAGAGGTACCAAAAGACAATTTTGGAATATGAATGTTTCAGACTCAACCCAGACACTGCACAACAAAGATGGGACTGAATCAGATAAAGATTTAGGATCGTTCGTTCCAGAACTGCTTTTATTTGCTCCAAAGACATTTCTACTTTCATTTTCTAGGGAGTACCAAAACTGTCTTTCTTTCCTTCAATCCCCCCCCCTCTCTCTCTCTCTCTCTCTCATTCCCTAGACCAACAAGTCAAAGAGAGTAAAATGCTGGGTTGCCGCCCCCCTCCCCTCTTTTCTCCCATCCTCCTCTCCCCAGTACTCCCCACCCACACCAGCGTGACCCGCCACTATTTTAGTTGACCGAAATTGCACATAAGTGTTTACGTGTGAAATTACCCCCATCTGTTATCATGTTGGATACAGGGATTGATGGGCCTTTCATGAGAAAAAAGAGGGCAGTGGGATGCGAATTCCACAAAGCAATATATATATATAT
>JAWQUT010000754.1:43591-59299 GCA_033807755.1 Ellobium chinense
ACCACCTCTTCTTCGACGTGTCTTTGGCACTGTATATTGCTGTGTGCTATTCGCTGTGTTCTGGAAGTAGAAGTTTTCTGCTGTTGATAGTCTATGAACGGTTTAATGACAATTAGGAAATAGCTGTTAGTGCTTCTGTAATTTTTTAAAAAATGTATTAATTAATGGTCCAAAATCCGAAAGCCATACTTTGCCTTTGTATTTCACTGCATACAAAGAATATACGTAGGCCTACTTATAGCATTGCTCCAGCAAGAAAGAAAAATAGCCAGTTTTTCAGGATGTTTGTATGAATATAAAGCCAGCAGTCTTACTCAGCTTTTCCTTTCACATTAGCACTAGCCCACCTCCAGGTATGTGTCAAATAGCGGTGGGAGATTGGGTTCATTAGCTGGAGACAATTTCTTGTCTAGGAGAATACACTCTGCTAAAATCCATATGAAGGAGGTCCATTAGTCCAGGATGACAAGTTTGACAACCGCTCTGAGGAAATGGAAGTCCTAAGAAAAAAGCTCCCCGTTTCTCCGAAGACAGATTGCATCAGCCTCATGAGGGTGGAGGAATTGAATGTACATGTACAAGCCACAGTGTCATGAAATGTCACTCGGCATATTATATAAAGATAAAACGTTAAGGGCGATAATAGAAGTTCTTTGATGCTGCGCAGTCATTCATGCTCACAACTGTACCCTCGTCCAGTCTCTGGGCACGTTGATCCACCTTTTGCGAGGTTTACTTCTCTAGATATACAATGTTCAGCCTTTAAGCGCGAGTCGTAGTTTCCAGTGTTCCCTCCAGGATGGTGTGGCACTTCACCACGCACGGACGATCTTGAGTTGGAAGAGGCTATGCTGCATCAAGGGTCTGACTTCAGATGAATACCTCTTTCATGACAAGACACTAGATACGACATACTACATGCAGGATGCATAGCAACAAAGTACCCACAACCCTGGGATGATCATACAACATGGCATGCACAAACTTTACCACCAAAAATGTCTGGTGTTTCAGAAATCGCAATCGATCAAAGATGTAACTAAGGTGCCTATTTATCAGTGTGCCCAAGCCCTGTCTAAACAGCCAACATCATGGCGTATGACACATACATGTATTATTATGTGCATGTTTTATCCCCAACTTACCAACCTCAGTGAATGTCTCCTCAGATTGGTGATGCGCCAATGATTTCCCAGGTTAACGACATTGGGGCTGCCACTGTGATTTCTAGAATCTGTAGTAGTATTCGTAAAAGATCAAAGGATTTTGCTGCTCTCACAAAATCTGCAGATATATATGCAAAATTCTATAGTCGTGAAAAATATAAGACTGTATGCAAAATTGTTCTTTAGTTGCGGTTTTCTTTCAATTTTTTTTTTTTTAGTTGAATAGAGATGACCTGCTGCCACTTCAGATGACTGTTTCCGCGACCCAAATATAACCACATCAAATATGTTTTCTTTTCAACAGGAGTGGCTTGTGACCTCCAAAATTACTCGTGCAGTCCCACCCTTCCCCCTCCTCCTACTCCTCCCCCAACCCTGCTATTTCTTCAAATAACCACATAAACTTAAAAATAGTCGATATAGATCGGGTATTTTGTTCCAGATTGCTATATGTGAGCAGTCGGGAAATGTGTCAAGGTCATGGATGAATACCAGGCTTACATGTGAAAGTTAGGGACGATTCAGGCAATAGGTATTTAAGAATTAAAATGCTGTGGTAGTTTTCTAAGAACTGAGATAACCATATAAGAATGGCCTCAGGTTCATTGTGGACAGTATGCCGATGGAATTGAGATATTTAAGAATGACCTCATACTCATCGAGAACTGTAAGTTGTCATGAAGACATGGCATGAATAAGCTGGGGGGAGGTGGTGAGCAAACGGGAAGTGTGTTAGAGTCACAGATACGTACTAGGCTCGCACGTGGAAGTTAAGGAACATATTTAGGCAGTAGGTATTTGAGAATTAAATTGCTGTGAAGTTAGCGTCCCTGTGGTATTGTGGTAGCACGTTCAGACTTGCAAGCTGAGATACCCTGGTTCGATTTCCGGCAGGGACAGGAAATTTTAATGGTGAAGGTTTTTTTCGGCCTATCTTCTCAAAACTGATCCTTCAAAGTAATTTGGTAAACTCCATGATGACACACTTCCCTAACAGATATGCAACATCTGAAAAATTATCAGACTGAGCTCATATCCCTCCCCTTAATGAGTGATATACGCCTCTCAGTTTCCACCCGGTTACATATCCATAGCAAAAGTACACGGATTTATTAAGTAGATAATACAGGGTTGAAAGATAAAAGAAATGCACTGGACAAAAATGGTCTCAACATTTTGCTTAGTCTTTGTACTTTTGGATATCAGTAAGAATTTGTGTAATTAATGTGAGCTAAATTTCAGCCGGCACTACATGGGTTGCACACAATGACGAGTCGTCATTGGTTTTCACCTGACAAAGGTAAACACATGAACTTGTCATGTATGGTACCGGTACCAACAGCTTGTGTTTAGTCAATAAGCAATCATACGACCGTTTGAACGCTGCAAGATATTATGTCATTAATGCATGTAAATATGTGAATGCTTTCCTTCCTTCTTAGAAGGGAGAAGGACGTGGTAATGGTTTGTGAGTCACACCGCACTGAGAAATCGAAGACCATCAAATCTAAGGATAGTGTGAATTTGACTCTTGGGTCGGGCGGTTTACGTTGTGGTGTCCTTGGAAAAGCCACCTCACTCGCCTCTCCCGACTTGACTCAGGTGTAAATCTGAGACCAAGGAGCTGCACTATGTTTGACTAGCAATGACTGAAAGATGTAATTCATTTATGGCTACATGTATGAAGTGTACTATTCAATGTGTTTGTATTATGAATGACATGCATACCTGTTTTCAGTTTTATGTACTCTCTTCCATCAGATCCTTAATCCTCAGTTGGAGGTTCTCATCTCAGAGTGTAACCGCACCCATGACGCTGTCATACAGTGTATTCCTGGCTACTACAGGAGAGACCCCAGAAATCCCAGAGAAAATGGCGTATGTCTGAAGTGTAGCGAGTGCCACTATCCATATTTTCAGGCACGGTCTTGTCAGGTCTATGAAGATACAGGATGTTGCCTGGGGGAGAACTATGATGTAGTCCTTCACAATGGTGGTGTCCCTGTGTGTCGGGAAAGACCGTGGCTGTGTAGACGTGGAGAATACTTCTCTGATGCATCATTCGAGTGCTTGCCATGTCCCGAGAACACGTTCATGTCCTTAGACTACCACAGCATGAGAAAATGCTGGGATTGTGACATACCTTTAGGTGCGTTACACTCCATTGTCATCCAACCGTGTAACAGCACACACCCACCTGTCATTGGATGTGAGGAAGGCTTTTTCGTCAACTCTTCCATGGGCTACAAGAAAAACGACATTGGTTGCTCACCTTGCACACGCTGCAACACCACAGATAAAAAGTATGAAGCAAGACGGTGTGATCAGCTCCATGATGCAGTGTGTTGCCCTGATCCTGATATGATGGTTAAGGACACATCCGATGGTCCGGAATGCCAGGCTGATCCACCGGAAAATTGTAAGTGCACATATGAAATAATTATTATTACGTCGATTTAATATTTGAGAGTTTGCATTTTAACGATACAACTGGAAGAATTCCATTAGTGCATTGGTTCAAAATATAGAGTTAATGCCTTTGGCATCAGGAAGGCTCAGGTCTAGCAGTTTGTGAACAGTGTGTGTGAGTGTTATGTGTGTGAGAGAGAGAGAGCGTGGGTGCGCGCGTGTATGTATGCATGCATGTGTGTGCATCTGTGTGTATCTATATTAATACTTATGTATGTATCTATATCTGTGTGCTCTTGCCCATGTATAGCGTGATGTTGATGTGCACTTGTCCGAGACAAATTTCCTGTGAAAGGATAAATAAAGTATATCTTATCTTATCTTATCTTATCTTATCTTATCTTATCTTATCTTACAATGATAAAAGATACCATCCTTGATGCCCAAGCTTTCAGTTATGTTAAAACTGAGGGGCAACTTCATCGTAGCAACTACATGCCATTACAATGCCTTTTAGAGAGGCATCGACAAAATTTGAGTCTTTCCTCTTGAGTGCTATGGGGCATATTACAAGAAATTAATTATATAACACAGGTTTGTTTTTTTTTTGATGGCATCTTTGACTGTACTTGTTATAGAATATGTGTTATATAGGTTTTTGACTGTATGTTACTGTATATTTTATATGACAGTTCTGAATCATTTCATACATTTTTTTTTAAAAATTGTTAAATACTGTCTACAGTCGAAGCAGCACCTCCACAAGGATCGATGAAGGCCCTGAGATACATTCCTGAGACTTACATTGATGAAGAGTCCCAGATCAACACTGGTTGCAAAGATTGCTCCTCTAGATGTGAAGACAGAGAAAAGAGTGAAGAGTTTTTCCCAGAATATTCTGAGTGGAATACGTTCTCAGCATTTTGTATGGTAATGCTTCCGCTATCTGTGGCAGGCAACATCTTTCTTCTCAATCGAATCTACTCTTTATTAAACGGAATAAATGCAGCATAGAAATAATACAGTAATATAAAGTATGTTAGTACTTTTTTAAATCTCCAGCAGCTCATCATAGTTATACTTAAAGTAATTTATTTACATCTTATGATCTACAAATTCCCCCTTCTCTCTCTCCTCCTCTCTCTCCTTTCATGCCTGGAATTGTGTTCATCTTACCCATACTTGGATCCATCTCATTTCCCTCTTTGATCGTGAGCAGTTCCTTCTTTCAAGCTACAAAATTTGCATGGGTATTCTACAAATTAAATGATCCCGGGGTCATTTCTGACCAACATAATGGTGCCAAAAATAATCTTCGCGTGGATGTGCTGACTTTCTGACCAGTTCTTGAAAGCCTGTTGATAGGTACATATGGCTACTGACGCAACTAGCATCGCCTCTAGTCAAAGCGTAGAGAACCTTGCCTGAGATAATGGTTAATCGCCAAGCAAACCCTATCCTGCCGAGGGGGTAAAAGTTACCTGAAAGTGCTGCTCAAGCAAACGATAATTTTATTTTGTAGTAATTGTAGAGCGTAGATCAATGAATGCTCACTAAACCATACAGACCGAAAAAATAAAAGGCACAGACAACCATACATAAGTATTTGGCAGACGCAAACAAAGAGACCTAGAGAGAAATAAAATTTTGTGGTGGGATGTAACAAGAGAACACAGTTACTTGCTTGGGACTTTTTATTTAGGGGGTTTGTATTAGATGATGTGACCCTGGACGTTGATTACACTGTCAGAAAGTTTGCCAGTTTGCCAGTATTTTATATAAAAATGTGTGTAAACCAACATAATTATCCGATATACTGCCACAAGTGCCAGGGAAATGGATTTATACATTTCAAATTTAGGACTGTACTGTAGAAATTTTATAATCAGGGTTGGAAATGAGCCCCTTATTTCAGCAGTATATCTGAGATGTACATTACGTTGTCACAGTGCCTAAATTGCTTCTTAACCTTTCCTTAATTATTAACTATTACATACTTTTTATGATTAAATGTTTGTTTCAATTTGTTTTAGCTAATTTTGGCTTTGTTATATTTTTGAATTTGTAATGAAGATCTGCCAGCTATCGCCTGCTGTTTAGGGCTTATCCTTAAGGAGTCAGTTTCTATTTTTATGAACTGAGCTGAGTTTAATCTGATCTGATAAAAAACCGAGATGAACTGAGCTGATCTGATAAACACACAGTTTTCCTGCAACTGAGTTCAACTTGATTAAAGAGCATTTTTCCCTTAGTGAACCTGATCTTGATCTGAACTGAACTGACTATTTTGGTGAACTTGCCCGACCCAGGTACAAACTCTCACGTGACCAACAGGAATGGCTTGAGCTACCGCGTCAACGTAGTGATGCCAAAATTATCCCCATGTTAAAGCCACTACCGCTGTATAGCTCAAATTCTCTTAGTGACAACATTTCTAAGAACATTTAAAGGCATGAGGCAAAAGTTCAGCTGTCAGCAGAATATGAAACAAATAAATCAGTTTTTTGCTTCTCCTGTAAAAATTCCCAAATCGATTCTACAAGGTTTGATTGGGGGGACGACGATGCTACAAATCGTCTGGTGTCAGCATGGACTCCCGGCCAATAGATATTGCTAAGTACCGGTATTCTTTTTTCTGTTTAAGCAACTCTCATGTGTCCTGCCATAATAGTGTCATCAGCCAAGCTCATTATTCACAACCAGCTGGTCGCACTCCCAGTCTTTATTCTGGCAGCTATAATGCCTGTAGAGCAGTTCGCCTTCTGTGTAAAAATGCCACTGTGTACCTTTTCTGCCAACCTTTGGTTTTCCTTCTTTCGCTTCGTCCCAGCATGACTTGTGTGATTGTAAAGCGTTTTGACTCCTCTGGGGATCAAACGCTATACTGGTATGAATGAATTAATATTTAATGATGTGTTTATCATCATAATTGTTTGAGTTTGTTCATAAATTCCAGTTATGCCATCAGAACAGGACCAAAATTCTGAACAAGATTCCATCAACTTTTTTGTAGTTGTTGTTGTAGTTGACCTAATTTGTAGAATAAAATCTAATGACACTTTCTGTTAATAAAGAACAAAACACTGTATTGCTTATCAATGCTCAGATATAATGTAACTGACATTTTTGCCATGACATCACAATACTCATATCAAAACAGAAAAGTCACATATTTACGTGGCACAGTACAAGAATAAACATAAGTCTGGCCATGAAAATAACAGAAAAGAATGTTATCACATCACTGTAAGGAAACATAACAATAACAATACATAAGTGAGTTTTATGTAAATAATGATTCATTCACAAGGCAACACATATCTTAAAATAAATAATCATATATAGATAAGTTTGTATATGATAAATATATATATAGCACAATTTTTTTTTTCAATAAGTTTTGATTTCAGTATTTTGTATGCCGCATCACGAACACTGTTTGCACATCAACACTGATAACACAATATTAAATTATTATATATAGAAGCAGTATTGCATCAAGATCTGTAACTAATTTCAAATCTTCAGGAGCATATTCCATGTAAGAACAGCTTTCCATCCCTCTCCTCCCAGTCCCCCCATCTCCTTTCTATTTTTTTTTTCAGTCATTTCAATCTTCAGCGGGGAAATTCTATAAATTATCAAGTTTGTTGGTTTGTCACCAAATTTTTTCAAATGGGACAAAACAAATTTCTATGGGCTTTCATGGAATTGTTGGGCCTGGTATGAAATAGAAGCAAATAAATTTTGGTACAATCATGGATCTGTGTATAGGGGCTAATGTAGAACTCATTAAAATAGAATATTTTAAGATCGGGCATTTTCACAGTTATTTTCCATAGGAGAGGTAAATGATCAGCTGGCATATCCTGTAGTTAAGTCATGTTTAATAAATTTCTCCTCATTTTGAAGTTTGCATCCAGGCCTATGGTTTTTCTTTATTTAAAGTCTTTGATTGAGCATCCCTCCACCATTGGCACTAGCAGTTGTTATCGTAAGTTAAGGGCTGATTCTTGAAAGAGCTTCAACATAAGGTTATCTTGCTGCAGACAGAAATATTCAGTCCTGCCAATATCCTGTCTGTGACTTAGATCCACTGTGCCTCATTCGACAGTTCAGGATGATCACACACAAATTTAGCATATTCAGGCAATAACAGTGGGAAGTCAATGCTTTTTCAATTTGCGTAACTATATGAAAAATACAGATGACTGATTTTTTTTTAAAATGGGTAAAAGCTCAGCTTAAGCATAATAGTATGCCTGTTTTCAGTTTAAGCAGTTTTAAACCTTAAATATTTTCCATTATACATTCAAAAAAGAGTCCTAAATAGACAAAGAATTTATCTTTTTTTTTCAGATTCTCCGGTTTTCAATTTAAAACAATAACAAACAAAACAGATCTATTTAATCTGTATCTCTACAGATCAGCAATCCTAAGTCTGAAATGGCATCACATAATAATTTTATGAGTAACGTGTCACATCAATAAGTTTTGCAATGGAATTGTCATCTTAAATACCCAAAGAATCAAGATCTGCTTAATTTTGGTATTCTTTAGAATTTGATGTTTATCCTTCAACAAATGGACTGTAGCAGAATCTTTTGGTGATAAGCAGACCGGTCACATGGTCATGGCAATCATTTTGCGACTGCTGTTCTTTTCAATGCAGACTGTGCTGCATTTGAAACCTTTCATTATATTTAATTTCAAGTTGATAAATAATTTGAGAAAGAATTTCCCCTCCCATATTCTAGGCAAGAATATACTTATTTAATTTTTTGCCCGTATTTCTTTTCTTTGATGTTTTTTCCAAATAATAAGCATGCATCTGCATCTGTTGTAGTCATGATATTGTAATTCACTGTAAAATGTGGAATGCTGAACTATATAGTTATTTTTATATTTTTTTAACTGTTGTTGTTTTGTTTTCTATAAATGCCCTTTGTTGATCTCAATGTTTTGTGTTTTTTTTCTTGTATGTACAATGATCATAATTATACAATAAAAATATGTCTTGAATAACTTGCTTTATTGGTGGAAACAGTAGGAGTTACATGTATTGCATCAAAGACCATTTAGCAACACATGCTCAGCTTTGAAATGGAAAATGTTACATAATGCAGCCTATGTAAGAATTCGGTGATGTCCATGTGGTGCACAACCCTTGGCAGACTGCAAACAACTCCAAGAATCAATACTGCTTAACTCAAACCATGCAATGCAAAAGCTACTGCATTCAAAGACTCATTTACAGCCCTAATTATTAAGTCAGTTATATTTAGAGTATAATATGCATAACGCAGTCAGGAAAATAAGAAAACTAGACAAACATACAGCACAATTGAGCAAGCCTGTTGCAACTAACTTTGCCCCTTGGAGTGAATGTGAAGACTAGTACCATGAGAATAACCTGTCCTTATCATGTTATACCTTCATTTACAGGTATGTCCCATGTGTTTGTTAAGGAAGAAAAATCCATGTCACAGTGCCGAGATAACGAACCAACAAACCTATGCACAAAAGGCTTGACTTGATATTTTTACTGTGCTTGGAAAATGACCTAAATCAGGCTTAAGCATACCATGTTGCGCAATGAGATCAAGACCCAGATTTAATTGATGAGAAAACTAAAATATGCTGATATTTTCACACCAAGACATACACTGAGTCTTTTTTGGTTTTGACATAAAAACATATCCCCTGCTTTCTCTCAGAAGCATGAGAAACTACTTCAGCCATTATCAAAGCCCAGGGACAATATACAGTGGAGTCCACTTAAGATAAACCTCTCGGGACCGAGTCAATAAGTTTATTTTAAGCAAGGTTTATCTTAACCATTTTCAAGGAAAACAGCCTGTTTCATGGTATTTTTATCCACATCTTTGAGAAGCTCTATTTTGCTATCCAGACTCAGCGTCTTTTTTTTGCAACTCTCTCATTTTGGAATACAATGCGAAGGATTTTACGTTGAGATCGGTTCAATGTTTACTGGTCAAGCGCAGGAAAAGAAAAGAAAGGAACTACTCGTGTACACACACGTACCGGATGGATAGTCTACATTAGGCTAAGCCACTTGTATGGGACTGGGAAGAGAGAGATGGCACCAACTGTGCACAGATGCACGCATGAGAGGTGATGTGGAGGGAGGCTAGTCTAGGCTAATCTCAAATGGACCTCGCATGCAGAGACTGAGTGTACTAACTAGACTAATACAAGGTAAACGAAGCATCGCCCTTCCCACCCTACACTCTCTGCCCCAACCCAACCCCTCTCCGCACACATGGTCCTATCAAGATGGCAGGCAGTGCGTGTGGGCTTGAATTTGGCTTATAAAGCCACTTTTTAGTAACTTTAGTTTGAATCACATCTGATTTACACTTGCAGGCCGACAAGAAGGGTTTATTTTAAGCGGAGGCTGTGTTGTCGGCGTTTATATTAACCAGTCGTTGATTGGTAATGGTAAAGAAGGCAAAAATCGGGACCATGAGGAAAGTTTATTTTAACCGAGATTTTATCTTAGGCGAGTTTATCTTAAGTGGACTCCACTGTAGTGTCTCTAGTCCTGAGACACTATCAAATAAGATTGAATTAGCTTTTGAAAAGACAATCTAAATTTAGCTGTATGTGTGGGAACACTATCTAGCCAGCACGTACTAAAGAAGAAAACTTGAAAACAGCTTTACTGTACAATTAACTGTAGCCTTATTCATACCAGTATGGAAATATTTACTGTTATGCCAAATAGTCATTCCAATCTACCTGGAGGGTTCAGCACCCTGAACAAGCTGCAAACCACTGAACTTGAAATGAGCGAAATAGTTATCCCATCACTGTGAGGTCTATGGCAGCTAAGTGATGAGACAAGTAGATGATACAGATGAGAAATACATGGCTTGCGTATTGTGCAAAACTGATTCCATTGTGATGTTTTTATTTTATGTCACTTCATTAAGAGACAAAACTTCATTAAGAGACAAAGAAAGGACAAAAATGAATTTAATACTAATTTCGATAAATGTCAGATTTTTTATTCAGGCCCTCTACTACCAGTTTTGAAAATCACTGAATTTAGAGAATGCATTCTACACTGGCCTGCTATGACACTCTTAAAACTGAACATCTGTATCAACAAATCATCCTAATGCGAGTTTGTTAACTGGTGTGACAGAAGAGTGGTTTCTTGTCTGTCAGTTTGCAAATAGATGTCCTTGCAGTCAAGTTCTTTTAAATTATGTGCAATTTAGTGTGCGAAATCAAAACAGCTGGGAAATAAAGACTACGGCTTCCTAAATAACACATAAGCAAAATGACGTATATTAATTTTTTAAATTTCTAACTCCAATAAAACCTCTGATTTAATCTTGAAATGGATCAAGACTCGATAAATTGATCTGCCCTGTCATGTTCTAAAGCTATGCAATATCAATATTTGCTTTTTGACTCTACCTGATTTTTCTAGGAATCTGCTGAACAGTGGGTAATGCTTTGTAATTGTAGTGAAAATTCATTGTGACTATATAAACCTAATTCCTACCTTATTACATAATTGCTGAAATTTGGACCCACCGCTCTCTGTAAAGAAAACATGAGAAAGCCTAAATAAAGCCAGTTTATAACAGTAGAACCCTGTTAATGCAAAATTGGAGGGACTGGCCAGATCATCTCTGATTAAAAAGAATATTGTGTTACCTGTTTACAATACAATATGAGGGTGAAATGCGAGAAGTCATTGTTTCTAGGTGACAACTTCAATGCCCTAGACTGGTTATAGCGTACATTAGTGGGGATTGCGTACATTGTCATCACCTTTGATTGACAAAATATTCGCCACCCGCCCGACCTAATTTTCGTGCACCAGAATACCAATGGCAAGGGAGGGACAATTGCTATGGCAGCGACTTATTTTTCCTCTTGCCATCACTTTTTCCTTTCCTGATGGTGCATCATTTATCATGTTATCAAATGTTTCCTGGAACTAGTTTTTAAGACTCATAAAATTTTGCTATCAATATAGAGGGTCTTTGGACAGGGATTTTTTTTTCTATCAGGTTTACCATAATTTCAGATAAAGCTTCATCATGTTAAATGAGTCCTATTATATTATGATATTAGGTGGTGTTTCAATATGAATCTGTGATATTATTTTTACTGATATAGTCCCTCTTCTTTGCGAACAGGTTGAACATCCTTGACTTCCTCTTTCAATCCAGCCATGGTGTTTTCAGGCAGCGTTGCATCCCCTTTGTATTCCACCATTGGTCCATACCCTTGGGTCATCCTGTTCTCTCTACTATAGTGGATTCCATATACAAAGTACACAACAATACCTGCAGACATTAAGAAAAAAAGTTACAAAATTGCTTCCATGTAATTGCAGTATGAGCCGTTCAGAAAAGTTGGTTCTCAAAAATTGAAAATAACAGTTATATATTACAGTTTACAATGAATATGAAGTTAAAAAAAAGGCAAATTGATTTACAATGCCATACTGTGCTTTATATTTCAGTCACAATACAAACACCGAAGAGAGCAGAAGAATCACATCTTCCCAGTATCAAAAAAGCAGCAAGAAAAGAAACAGCTGTGAGCACCAATACACTTTCTACACACACTTGCAACTAGTGTGGAGGACTGATGAGCCACATGTGCAACATTCAAAATGACTCAATCAGCTGAGCAAGTGCTCATCATCAACTATGATGGAGGAAAATCATCATCAATACAAACATATAATATGGTATCCATCATTCCTGTTAATACATAATATTACATATGAAACAAATGACAAAGTCATTGCTGGTCACCCACGGTGCAACACCTTGTTCCCCCCTGTTCCAAAGCCTGGTGTTCATTTACACTTGTGTCAAGTAGGGAAAGAGGAATAAAATCTTTCCCAAGGACACCGCAATGCAAACCGCTTAGGCCATAGGTGGAACACAAAAATCTTAGATTGGAGAGTCTTCAGTTTCTTAGTGCAATCCCCAAACCACATGACCACGCTGCTTTAGAATGTTACACTGATAACTTCTTCCATGTCAAATCCAAGGAGAGTTGCAGCAGAGTTGACATCAAAGCATATTTAAGGCAAATAGATGTAGTCTCAGTACTTAAAAGCAAACAAAAAAATTTGGAGAAAGAGCTGTTACGTCCACAGTATTACTTGTTTGAAATAAACTGCCTAAAAATGTTCATAAAGCAAATAATCTAGTAATTTAAAGAAACTTCTCAAAAAGAATCTGTTCAAACAATATTTTGATTGACAATGACAGTCTGTGAACCAAATCTTTTTTTTTTTTAAATCATACAACTGTATTGTAGTTTATATGTGCCGAGTATAGTATACTTCAGTATGTGAACTGAATATCATAAAAGTTTTATTTACTTCTCTATGTAAAGTGCTCAGAGCCTGTATACGTACAAGGATGAGTGCTATATAAATGCTATATATTATTATCATTATTATTAGTGTGTACAACTGTGCTGCAGCTCACTTTGGATTTGATATGAAAGATTGCATGCCAATGTGCAAAATGGTGCATTAGTTATGGTAATGTACAGTAGAACTCTGGTAACATGAAACTGAAGAGACCTGCAAATCATTGCAGGTTGAACAAATTTAGTATTATCCATTTACAGTATAACAAGATCAGAGGAGAAATAACTAAACATCTGTCAGACAGTATTGTTTCTAGGTGACGGCTTGACAACCTTAACTGGTTTTAGCATTGCATGTTGTTGAGATCATCGTAGACAGTCATCCTTTTGAATGATGTAATATTCACTTCGCATCCCACCTAATATCCATGTGCCAGTCCACCAATGAACAATGGATAATAAAACTGATATGAGAGTGGTGCATTTTTTTCACTCTCTGTCACTTTCTCCATTCTCACCAGCACATCACTTGTTGTGTTATCAAAGTTTCCCTGCAATATTTCCCTTAATACTGTAACAAGCTAATTGTAAAATTTTATTGTGAATTTAGAGGGCCTTTGCATGGGGATTTTCTTTTCTACTGGGCTGACTGAGATTTCAGGTAAAGCACTGTCATGTTATACAAGTCCTGCTGTACTGGCTGGTGAGCAGGGAGGAGTGCTGCAGCCTGACTTTGCCATGCCAAAATTGTTACAATGAATGCTCATTCTTTTTCAATGTCACTTTGAACTTCTACAGTGATGAAGCCTTTTCTGCACCTCCTCTGCTGTGTGTCAGTGTGGACACAATCCATAAAAACATCAAAACACACAAGACTTACCCACTGTGATCCAGATGACAAGCCGAAGCCAAGTAAGTTTTGTAAGCGATAACATAAGAGCTATGTTGACAAGCATGCTCAATGAGGGGAGGAGAGGAACGAAGGGAATCTGAAAAAAAAAAAGAATGAATAAAAATATTAGTAACGACCATATGGTAACAATGGCATTCTAGAGAATAAACACATTTGTCGGAAAAATTCTGTTCTTGTAAATTTCTGAAGTTATCAATATTTGCTTTTTAGTATTGCCTTCTCATAATCATTAACTCCTTCAATGTCTACAATGTTTGAAACTGTAATTATTTTTTTTTTCTTCTTTGTATAAGCCTATAAAGTGATGATGCTGATCATGATAATGTGACCATAATAAAATATATCAGTGGTATAAGTTTCTTCCATCAAACCCCAAAGAAGAGAATTAGCTGAGATATTTGCAGAAATTAGCCCTGATAAAGTTTGTACTGCTGTTCAATGTGTTAAAAAAATTCCTCCATTGTATGCGGGCTTTCTAGACATCAAAGTGATGATGATGATGTTGGTAGTGACTGTTTGATGATAATATGGCTGGACCTCCATCTTATGATCAGCACTTCTGATCCTTACAAAAAGTCATTTGTGATGGTAGTCTTTCTATATAGGTTGGATTTATTATGTGATATTACCCAGTGCTGAAAATATTTCTTCTGTGATTTCCCAAGCTAATGTCACTTGGTTCAAACGGTAGTATAATCTACAAGATCCCATGTATGACTGGACTTAGTATAACATCTCTGGAAAGCATGAAGTTGTTTCACATTTGAAATAAATTCAACTCATTACACACCCAGCTCTGATTAACTGAAAACATCCTTGATTTCATATGATCATTGAAATTCATGGCTGTTGAAAGGCTGTAATTATCACAAGTTGCTACATCCTCCTTCTTGAGCCCCCCCTCCCCCACCCCCACCCTTCTTTCAACCCATCTGACCAGAAAATGAAACAGATTTACACTATAACAATGTGCAAAGAGTGAGGACCCTGATGTAGCTGGATCAATGATAAAATGGTATCAGAAGCAGAAAAGTGAAGTTTCCCTTGTCACAATCCAGTTTTTCATTCTTGTGTGCCTAGAAGCAACATATTTCATAACCCAATAATAAACTTGAAATCCAGCAGCACTACATAATTGCAATCTTTGCTTAATCAGAACCTTCTCTAGGTATTATGGAGTTATGATAAAGTGGAGTCTGGCTGTGCAACTTACCTGGAAAGTGAGAAAAGCATCATTTTTCTCATGAGCCACAATCACTAAGTAGAAGACGACAATGAGAAGACTGAAAACAATCACCAGCAACACTGCCCACCATGCAGCATTCTGATGAAATAATACAAATAAATGAGATGACTTTTTGTGGTTATAAAATTTATTTTCTTACTCTCTTTTATTCTGTTTTTTATCTCTCTAAAGAAGATCTTCAGAGGAATGATACCCCCTTCTAGCAAGTGTTTCAGCCTTCTGTCTTCCTGACACTTTAGAGGGGCTGGCCCACACTAGGGTATGGCTCCTAAGTGTCCTTCTTTTAACTTTTTTCCTTCCTTCAGAGGGATTTGAACTAACAAGCTCCCATTTTTTTTTTTTTGTGCTTTTTCATCATTCTATCATGGCTATGCTATCTCCAATTGTTCATTACAAATCAATCAACCAACAACCGAAGCATAAAAATTTATGAAAGAAGTCCAAGCTGACAGAGACTCCTTTCCTGTATCTGTTATTAAACACTGACAACTATTGTAGAAGTGTTTGTTTTTTTTCATTTTTTTTTTATTTCCCAGGATCTAATTTTCATGAATGTTGTAAGCTGCACTTGATTCAGGAAGATTATTACCCCCCCC
>JAWQUT010000754.1:59319-80180 GCA_033807755.1 Ellobium chinense
CCCACACACACACACAAAAGTTCCATTTGATGATCGAATGTGGTTATTTTAAGTCGTAACCTCTCATTATTTGGAGATTATGAATTGTTGTAACTGTTAAAATGTTAACTATGGTGTTAACTGTTAACTATTAATATGAAGCAGGGTTACCACTTGGCGGAATCAAGTGTCAAATTCCATCACTATCGTTTACTGTAGACAAGTGTGTTCATAAACATACATGAGAAAATCAGCAGAAAAATCATCATGTGGAGCTCACAAAAATTAGACCCTTACTAAAAGTCATTTCCAGCTTCTCATAAAAACCAGATTCTCACAAAAATATAAAAAAAATAAGAACTTTTCCAGGAGTTGTCTTACATGGTAGAAACATCATCATCACCTCTTCCTCATTATAAAAAAAGGAAAACTTAAAAACTCCGTCTCATTCCTATGAAATTCTTTTATTGAATCTTTATACTAAACTTTAAATATATCCATCCAAACATTTTGGCAATTGCTCTTTTCAGTGAAAATGATGAATCCTTTTCCTGCTAATTTCTAACTTTAAAACAGTAGAAAAGGTACATATTATTATGGAAAAGTATAAACTGCACAAGCATTGCCCATAGAAAGAGATGAAGAAGACAGCAGACAAAGGAAATATGCTCTATATAAAATACAGTTATGAGATATTCTCATGCCATAGCGGAGTTTTGTATAAGATACTGAATTTTGTAATTGGATAATGCAGGAAAGTTAAGCAACTCATGCATTCAGGCATACAATTTTTATGGCTCATTTTCCATCATGAAGACTGAATATGACAAGCAATATGAGCAAGTTCCTACAGTCTTGTGATATCTGAGGCCCACTGTACAAAATATGTATTCCATGTTGAATTAAGAGGAGACACAGCTCAGTCACAGTGTACACAAGTGAAGGCTGAAGATGGCTTTACCTGAGTAAAGTTATTGGTCTATTTGTCTATTTTCAGGAGCTGTCTCTCTTTAGCCTTTCACATAAACACTATTTATGAAAAATTGGCTCATAACAAAACACAATAACATAACCTCACTTACTTTGAGGTAGTCTGCACCATGGATGACCACCAACCACAGGCCTATCATGAACAACCCCATCAGGACAACTGCACTCTTCACACCATCCCCTGGCTCAAAACGGCGTAAGATAGGAACTTCCCGCAAATTCTGCCGCAGTCGCCCAAAGTCATCATGACTTTTGGACTTCGGTAACATGCTGCTTTTGTCTGACTATAGAAAGTGAAAAAAAAAAAGGAACTTTAGCAATGTAAGCAATTTCTTTATACTGTATTTAATTAAAAACTGGTTGCAGCATCTAAATTGAGCATTGTACATCAATGGTGTCTGGTGTAAATTTGCAAAAAAAGTTTTAAGCATAAAGAGGCCAACTTTACATGAAGGCAGATGAAGCAAGCTTGAGCCCAAAGGTAAACACTAACCTGGCCATTTTTACACCCACACTTTGGACAAGGCCTGCTCCATATTAACATGCTGTCTTTGTGTGCATGTTTTTCTTTGGTTCTCATGACAAAATATTTTCAGACATAATACATATGTGCATTATCCACAGTTTGAAGTTAAAAAAATGATGTGACGAGATGGCATTATAAAATCTCAGATTTAGTATTTTTGTGCCTGACATCATTAACCACCATCATAATCATTATTATCACTGAAATGTAAAAACCATTTCATCTATAACGAAAACAAAACTGTCTTTGCTTTTGCATTATTTTAAGGCTACATTTCCTGTTTCACCAACCCATGCACACTAAACAAATACATGTTACAATGCTCACAGACTTCATTTGAAATGATTGAAAAAAAAAACCAAAAAACTATCTCTGAACAATTCACAGCATCAACTGCAAAATTCCAGGCATTGACTCTTTCTTTTGCCATCACAAATTGTCATTACTGCAGTGACTACAATACTCAAAGCATATCTGTGACATCAATATAAGTTATCAACAATGAAATGAATTAGTCTATTTGTCTGAGCGCATGGGAAAACCCTGGACATCTTTCCGGATATGAAAACTGAGTTATTGACAGAATATTAATTCCCACTCATTATAAGACCTGATCACCTGAGGCTGTATGTGTAAGTAAAGTCGATAACCAGAGCATAGGTTAATAGTTCCAAAGTTATGGACAAATTTGTAAACTTATTGTTGCCATATATAGATTTTGAGATCAACAAGATTAAAGTCTTTTTAACCACACTTTTGATCGAAGGGTGCTTCATTAAAACACCAAAAAAAAAAGAACGAATAAACCTCATTTTCATTAAAAAAATTAATATAAAATGAAAGATGAATGAATGAACTATCTCATTCAACAGAAATCTCAATTTGGCCCAGGAAGTTGAAATTTTACTTTCCATGGCCCAGCTCAAATTTAACTATTGTGAGATCCCATGCGGCCAAACATTTATACTGATGATTGACATTACCAATTTTATGTGTTACATATAAAATTCCTCATACTTTCACTTTTTAATCTATTTGACTACTTTGGATGTGTCTCAATAACTTGACCAATAACTTTACTCATTAACTTGCTGTACTGCATCAACTCAACAAATGTTACATTAGCATTACTCTAACAAATAAACATCTCTGATTACTTTGACAGGGGTTGCAGGGTCTGATTTAGACAGAGGTGTTGCTTCTGTGGGTTGAGCTGCAGAGGTCTCAGAGCTGGCTGCTCCTCCTTCCGCCTGCTCCTCTGGTCTCAACTGTAACATGGATTTATGATCAGCACCCTCGGTTGTGGGTCTAGATTACTTATGCAGTGCAGTATTCATTCATTCAAACATCAACAGTCTTTATTTCATCGTTTGCCCCTCTATCCATGGCATACAATCATCAGTTCATCTTCTAATTTTGTTTTTTAATCTCTTTTTGACATTACAACCACCATTTTTTCCTCCCATAAGTCATTACGATCCATCACCTTATCTACTTGCAATTATCTTTCTTTCTCTCTCTTTCTTTCCCTCTCTCTCTCAGCCTGTAGCTGCCTGCCTATCTACCATCCATCCATCCATCCATCCATCCATCCATCCATCCATCCATCCATCCATCCCTTCCTCCCTCCATCCATCCATCCATCCATCCATCCATCCATCCATCCATCCATCCATCCATATCCATCCATCCATCCATCCATCCATCCATCCATTCTCTCACTCTCTTGGTCTTACTTATGAATTACTCCCCTCCTTCATTCCATGCACCCCTTCCATCTCCTTCTCCCTCCCTCCCTCCCTCCCAGTCTCCATGATCTTCACCCTTCTTACCTTAAACTGACACTTGCTCACTGGTTGATACCGCAGTATGATAATACTCGCTGCTACAATGGTGTATCCAAACAAAGTCCCAATGCTCATAAACTCCACCAGGGTAGTGATCTCAAACAACAGAGCCATAAGGGCAGACAATAGCCCAAACACAAGGACAGCAAAGACAGGAGTCTGAAACAGTAAATGCTTCCATTCAAACTTCAACCATTGCATAAAATCTACTACTGTCATGGAAAATAGGAGATCAGAGTATGTTAAGAAAGTTTGCTGTGGTGCAGTATCTTTCTTTACTGTCATTACAATATCTGAAGTCTCTGTAAAGTAAGTGGGCCGGCATTTTAAAATTTTCATGTGTATATGAGCAGTTGGGAAGTATGTCAGAGTCACAGAAGAACACTAGACTCATATGTGGGAACAAGACTGAGGCAGCAGATATTTAAGGTTTAAATTGCTGTGAAGCTAGCATCCCTGGTAGCACATTCAGACTTGCAAGCTGAATGACTTTTAGTTCAAGCCTTGGTAGGAACAGGAAATTTTCTAGTATTAGGTTTTTTCAGTTTATTTTCTCAAAACTGATCTTTCACAGAAATTTGGCACAATCCCTTGAGACACATTTTCAGATAATATCAGTTTGGGTTCAATTTCCTCCCCCTACATGATAATGAATTAATAGAAAAATATGTCTTCCCACCTGTTATCATGTGTTAATCATGAAATTACGTACACAGCTCCATTGCTCCAGTGATACACAATCTTGCCTTTAGATAAGTCATGCACTCCGCCTACCATGTTAAATATAAAGGCACTTCAATTGCAAAGATTTAAATGATTATATACATTCTGAGACCACAGGGGTTAACTCATATATATGCCAGAGCCTTCCTACCCTCTGTCTTCTCCTCCTCTATCCATGAATGGGCTGCAGGAAAGGTTGTAATTGTCCTGACTTGCATCATCGAGTGTTTCATTTAACTGAACTCATCAATACGCTTAAAAAATTGCCCTGTGCATACCAAGTGATGGTGTAAATGATGTTAGCACATGTTGCCTATCAAATGTTCTGCAGTCAGTCAAAATGAAGCTTAAGTCATTTTCTGCCTGAAGCAAGTTCTTGATGTGACATGGATGCTTATTGTGTGCTCTGGCATTAGATGAAAAACAAAAACTGACCTGACATAATTCTGGCCTGTGATATATATACAGTATATTTATAAAATCCAGAATGATGAACACTTATATACTGCATAATTCATCTAACCTGCCTCTGAGCAAACTCAAATTTATCTGCAAATACAGACCATTCGGTCATAAAATCAGTGCTTGTGTGTAGAAAAAAAAACAGACACTTTAACAGCAGATGGCTCTATTCAGAGCCTAATGGTTCATTTTCTAATATTAATGTTATAAGCCTCATTTTGACTGGCTCCAAGACAAATACACCTGTGGCATGAATATTAATGAAACCCAATAACCTGCTTTTAAGAGTTGTAGTAGTGCAGTCAGACATTTAATTACCAGTACAAGTTTATAACCTATGTTAGAGCCTATTAATATTTTGCCATATGGCGACAGCCTCGGTGTCCCCTTATTTAAAGCCTAAAGGATTGAAATTATTTCCACCTGTGGCAGGTGAGACACAGGTACAACTGGCTTCTATTTGCTGTTCTCCCTTAACTGTGCAACTAGTTATGTTCTTGCCTCTCAGCTGAAGGTCACTTTGGTCCACAACTTGTGAGAATTTAAAGACAGAAAACCACTTACAGGTGGTTTATTTTATCACCATTATTTCCGAAATGGAAATGCTAAGATTTGGACAGTCACTCATCATAGTACAGTGAAACTCGGATATAACGAGGTCGTCAGGACCGACCGTCGGTGCTCGTTAGAACCGATGGCTCATTACATGCATGGTCCACTGAAAATCATGTAAAAACTGTTAGTAGTGTCAGGGAGACACTAGATCTAACATGGCTAGACTGCTCGCTGCGGGTAAAGCGGAAGCGCCTTGTCTACCCAGGGGTCACCCAGGTAAACATGCCAGCATGCCACTGCTTTCTCTCGACTTCTTCGATTATATTTAGTTTTGTTTCGAAGGACAGACATTTTCTCTTCCTCGATTCCATCATTGACAGGTGTAAACAAAGCAATGCAAATGTTGAGAGTCGAGAAATGAATGACTGACCGATCATAATCATCGTTTCTGCGATTGTTATGATTGAAATAAAAAGTGCCTAGCACAATGATTGGTCTAAACAACAGGCTTGGCCAATCATAAACCGAGCATATCAATCCCATCTTCCTCCCGTCGCATGGTCACATTTCCACCGCATCCTTCCCTACATCCTTCCCTACCCCGCTTCTTGGCCTACTGCGCAACTAGTTTGTACCGGTAATCCTACCGGTAAATTACGTAAGCGAGACAGCCAGACTTGCCTATTGTTGGCAATTGTTACGTAGCCTAAACGTTTGAGTTCGAGTTCCTCGCCGCTGAAAGTTTTATTGTGGACGAAAGGGTTGCGAGGGCTTAATTGCAGGTCGGTTACCTCGTTAGGGCCACGTTTAGTGGATTTTGTGCTCGTTATATGAAAGGCAAGTTAACTATTACAAAGAAGGAAAAAAAAACGGGGATTTTCATTTTGCTCGGTACATGCGAGAGCTCGTTTTATCTGTGCTCGTTATATTCAAGTTTCACTGTAATATGCAGTGACCTAATTCTCTTTTCAATTTTTGTCTTACTCCCTGCTTTTTTTTTGCATTTTGGTGATTACTATAGTATTGGTAAAATAATATTATGACATGGCATGACATGATGTGATATCATATGACATCACATGTCAGTGTATTATATTATATTATATTATATTATATTATATTATATTATATTATATTATNTATGTTATGTTATGTTATGTTATCTCAACTATTTTTATCTTATCTTACCTGGGTTTTGGGGTGGACATAAGCTAAGATATGAAACAGCAGTCCATCTTCAGCCATGGCATAGACAGACCGAGGAAGAGAGAATGCTGATCCAAGCAAGGATGTGCTGATTCCAAGCAAGGTCCCCACAGCCACAATGTACTTAGCCCAGTGTGCTCCGACCTCATCAAAGGCAAATGGGAAGGCAGCTAGTTGTGATGTGAAGGACAAGGAGCTGAAGTTAGCACCCCTCACCCATTTTAATGCACTTTATAATGTCAGTTTCCAAATAAATTAAAATGGAAGAAAAAAAGGATCACATACAATTTTTTTTATAAGCATGAAGAGGCCTAAGTTCTTACAGAGTTGTGAAATCCTTAAACGCCTATCCAGGGTATAAAAGGATAGAAGAAACATTATGAGACACTTCAATAATTCTAATGCAGTCGCATGATTCACAATGGGGGAAGAGTTAAGTTTCCGAATTTCACAAGTAAACATTTCATACTCCATTGAAAGTTTGGAGATCATTATTTCACAATTCCTCTGAATGTTATGGTAAAGAAAAATTATATAAAACATTGAGTAATTTAAATGTGAGAGTAAATCCATCTGAATTAAGGCAATGTCCACCACTACTTTCAGGCTGGGATTATCATCCAATGGTAATGACTGGATGGAGGAACTTTAAGTCTGCACTTGAACATAATAAATCTTAAGTTTTGAAGAAAAAGAACTAAATTTGTAAATGATTTCATGTATGGAATTTATCTTTCATGTTAAAATGGAGACCTATTGTGATAGTGGTCTTCACTGAACTGTGACAGCCCAGCCTACTGCTTGTAAATGCTGTTGAATAGCTTTGATAATGTACTTTACTACTTAAAACATTTTGCAACTGAGGCAATAATCAGAAGAAAGTGAACTATACTCTGCTAATTAGTGGCACACTATAATTTTGCATTGTTTGTCTCATTTCCTGAGACCAAGGGTCATACTAAATTGGGCACACATGTAATAAGGTTTTCACCATAACTCTGGAATAAGACAAGGCAAACATCTGTTCTGTATTGTTCCTCCTAAAAAAAAAATGATGTTGCTTATAATTTAACCCCTCATAAAATTGTATCCAGCAACAGCTGTGTTTATACTAGCACAAACGTAAATCAATTTTAGTACAATGATGGCAGCAGCTTTGAAGGGACCTAAATACTTGGTGACATCATGTATTCACAATTTTGTTGCCATGAGATATAATGCAGCACCCACGAACTTCTGCATTAACCCTTTATTTGCTGCAACGCAAAGTTTGACTTATATATGCAACTCTTTAAAGCGCAGTGAGAGTATTGAACCTATTCACTGACTCACTCACCTGATGTATTTGTGTCAAAGTATGGGATCATAAGGGTCAAGCTAGCAGTGGCCAGAAGGTACAGGCCAGTGACAGTGAGAAGAGACAGCACAGTAGCTCGGGGGATACTCTTCTCTGGATCTTTGGCCTCTTCACTGGCAATAGCAATCCCTTCAAAGCCAATGTAAGCAAAGAAACATGTGGCTGCGCCAGACATGGTTCCACCAAAACCTTTTGGAAAGAAACCTCCATACCTGAAAGACACATGTACATCAAATAAAATCTTCTTAAAAGCTGATAAATCTGGTGATAAATTTACAGTCAATTCCTTTTAACTGCAATTCATTTACTTGCAAGTTCCATTTAATCACAGCATTTTTTATGTAAAAGTCACTGATTAATGGCAAATCTTCTAATTACATCTCTTTCCAGCCTGAAGCCACTGGTTCCCACCTGCACCAAAAAAATAAAAAAATATAAAAAAACAAAAAACAAAAAACAACACACACAACAAAAAAATATAACATAAACTGTCTAACTCATACATCCTGAGGTCACGATCCAGGTCAGAGCATTCAAGGGGGATAAGCCATGGACATGGTGGCCAAATATGGATTGCATCCCTTGTCATCCGCCTACGTGCCCGGTCCGCTTAAGAACCCGCTTTTTTTGTCTCTGGTTGACTGGGTTCTTAGACGGAGACTACTGTAATGACAAATTAGGCTGGCATCCTATGGCTTAGCCATTGTTCATCCTTCATCATTCATCAGTCAGCGATCAAAATGTGAGCTCTCAAGTAGCAGGGCAGGTCACATTATTTGTTCTTCATTCATCAATCTGTCTGAGTTTTCATCATTCATGAATGGGAGTGCTGTTTCTTTTGTAATTCAACAAATTGTTGTATTTC
The DNA here is from genome assembly GCA_033807755.1 of Ellobium chinense. Lineage (NCBI taxonomy): Eukaryota > Metazoa > Mollusca > Gastropoda > Ellobiida > Ellobiidae > Ellobium > Ellobium chinense. The sequence continues at coordinate 67,830 of JAWQUT010000754.1, forward strand.
TTAGACAAGCATTATAATATGGATCCTTCATCATTCATCATTGTGATGCCTGGCTTAGGTAATGATTCTAGAGGCAACACCAGGAATTAAGAGGTTGAACGTCATAAAATATGAAATTGGTTTCATCATCTCTGAGCAATGCTGAGATGAGTAAATGGTTTTCAAGAGTCTTTTGAATCAATCTGTCCTGACAATCTGGTTATTGGCAATTCTGTCATCACATCACAGTCATTGTGCAATTTAACAGTACAGTGGAATTCTAAATGGTATACCCTCATTTGTGATAGATTTCAGGGGAGAATTTTACAGCATATTTACACATTCAAATGCAAATTTCATCCACAACATGTCAGTCAAAAGGTAATATTCGTACCCTGTACAAAAGTTGAACCATTTTCCAATACAAAGGCATTGTCATTTTGTGTAACTGTGCAACGGAATGATTATGGTTGATATTTTTGTATGATGAGTGACTGCTTTTCCCCTATTTGGCAATAACTCATATCCATCGAACTTCAGAGTATTATTATCCCACCATGCCCCATCATTCAGGAACATTCTCAGCCCTCTGGAGAGCATATAGAACCCACTGCAATTTTACAATATGTGAACACTAGCTTCCTGAAATAATTTTTCTAAGCCTTTATCTAAGTACCAGGATTGTAGATGGATGGACTGAGGAAAGTGGTGATGACGGCACTAGGAGGCAATGATTTCTTTACTCACTGTGAATCACTTGACCATAGTTCTGGGCGAGCAAAGCAGAATCCAGCAATGATGATAAAGGCGAGAACTAATGCATTCATGACAGTGAAGATGCTGTTGAAATTGACAGAGATTTTGGCACCAAAACCGATGATGGTGAAGGCGATGATGGTGATGCTGGTGGCAACAAGGTCTGGATATTCTGAGATCCACTCATTGTCAGGGCTTGATAAATGACCTGGAAGATTTGGGGCAGAAATAAGATGAGATATGAGATGAGATGAGATGAGATGAGATGAGATGAGATGAGATGAGATGAGATGAGACCAGACCAAATGGAAACGAGGCGAGGCAAGGTGAGGTGAGGCGAGGCGACGCGAGGCGAGATGAGCGGAGATAAGAAAAGATAAAACATATCTATAATTCTGCTATTTCACTGATTTCAAGGAAGTACTTGAAATTTCAAAGCGGCAAATTTTTTTCTTTTCTCTTGGAGCTAGAAAAACAACTCATAGGTAGAATCTCCATCACCTCTAGAGAAGGAAAATAGTTTATTATAAGTTGGCAATGTAAGACACCAAATGTCCTGTTCGCAGATGGGGATACATCACAGGATCAGTATTCTACACATACAGTTATATTAATCCTCCATTGAAAGTGCCGATTTTGTCTTTTAATGTATATCTGTCTCTCTCTATAAATGTCTCTTTATTATCTTGCCTTTTCCTGGTTGACTATGAGCATATCTGTACACTTTCTTAGTAGATTAAAACTCCAAACAAGTAGTGATTACAGTATCTACCAATGTTCTCAAGGGTTCCATTGCTGATGGCCTGGTTAAAAAGAGCATCCACTGCACCACTCCATGCCCTTGCCACTGAAGCAGCACCAATCATATGCTCCAGGATAATATTCCAGCCAATCAGAAATCCCCACAGTTCACCAATGGTGACATAAGTGTATGCATAGGCGGAGCCAGCTGAGGACAGATGGTCATGCACAAAATTGGAAGCAAGTGATTGGTCATAAAAGTCTGCTTTAGCACTCTCAAAGCACTAAAAATCTGCAGTAAGCACTCGGTCAACAAGTAAACACTGTCATTTTAGTGGGGGGCCACTGTTGAGTAATACAGTAATCACCTTGGTAAATGAGTATGTAATGCATTTCAGAGATGATTCTTTCAGTGGAGTGATTTCATTTTGAGATACATGCATTATAAAAGTAGGCCTATAGTGTAGTTGTATGTGAAATATCAGCAAAATGTGGTGTATCTGGGAAGTTAAGAGTCGGTGTTCTATACATATAGACAGTGTATAGTACATGCAGTAGCAAGTCGATGAACCAACCGACCAACTAACCAACCAACCAACCAACCAACCAACCAACCAACCAACCAAGCAACCAACCAACCAACCAGCCAGCCAGCCAGCCAACAACCAACCCACCCATCCACCCATAGACGAAACACTCAGTCAACAAGCAAACACCAAGTGAACAAGCTACCAACCAACCACAGAAAACTGAATCATACCTTTGGGAATCCTAGCACCAAATTCTGCATAACACAGAGCACTCAGCAAGGCAGCAATACCAGCAAACAGGAAGCTGAGCACTGCTGACGGCCCAGCCATGTTATGAACGACAGTACCTGTCATTGTTTAAGAGACATCGAGGAGAGAAAAATGTAGTCTGTATCAAATTAATAATGTCATTGGCAGTGAATACCATGCACTGTTTGAGGGTCGTGCACTAGAAACTAAAAGAAGAAAGTATATTTCAAAATATTTCTATAGAAGACCAAGACAGTCTGTCTGTCTGTATAAAACAAGAGAACTTGTTAGAAGAGTATCAAAATAAATATCTAGATTCATTATGATCACTATAGAAACCTATAATTAAATATGTTAGCTACATATATAAGTTGGCCAGCATATGTGAGCTTCACTCTTGTATTTCTTAGAACTAGGAACTATACTATATTATATATATACATGTAGTTTTGGACTTTTATTGTCTACTGTCAATGATAATGTACTATTTAATCTGTCTTAATCTGTCCCCACATTTGTTGAATGTGACTCTGACTGCCCTTATACTGTCATGCACTGTCCGGGCATGATAAATAAATTTGTTAAACTTATTAAACATCATGATATTCAGTAAAGAAAATAATTAAACTTAATTCTTAATGGTTAATTGTTTTTTTGTTTTTTTCTAGGGGAAGGGTAAGGGTGGAACCAGGCACTCCACTAGGCACTGCGCTTGTTATGCACTTTATTTACTGATATTAATACTTGTTGCAAGCAAGAATGATAACACTGTATTGTACTGAAAAACAAAACCAGTAAGGAGTTAATAAGCCCAATTACATCACAAAACAATTGCTTATCCCCCTTTTTTATTTGGGAANGGGGGGGGGGGGGGGGAGTGAGGGCTATTGTGGTTATTGCCATCTTCCTTGCTTAGTTTCCAGTGCTCACCTGTAAGTACATAGATGCCTGCCCCGATCATGTGACCAATGCCCAGCAAGGTGATGTCAAAGGTGTTTAGACACCGGTTCAAGGCTGTCTCGTGGAGGTCATCAGGAATTGTCTTGACCCTTGTGATCTTGCTCAACCCTCGCTTGATGAACTCCATCTGAGAGCAAAGATTAGGGAGATGTTTGTTGTTTTTTTTTACGTACAAGAAAGTCTGTCTGCCATATATCCAAACTCTTCAGTAAAAGTCTGTCTATCTGTCTGTGTGTCTGTCTTTCTGTCTGTCTGTGTGTCTTTCTTTATGTTTATTCGTTTACCTGTCAGTTTATCTACCTACCCATTTGTCCGCCTGCCTACAAACATGCCCACCCAGGTGTTCATACGTCCATATATCTCATCTGTCTGTCTGTCTGTCTTTCCTTTCATCCACCCACATTGCTCATCCATTCATCTATCCATCCATCCATCCATCCATCCATCTATCCATCCATCCATCCATCCATCCATCCATCTGTTTGTCTGTAGATGCATTTATCTATCTGCCTGCCTGCCTTCCTGTATATCTGATTGTCTCTCTTTCGTTCTGCCTATCTGCAAGCCTAAACCCATCTGTCTGTCCGCCTGCCTGCCTGCCTGCCTGCTTGTCTGTCTGTCTGTCTGTCTCTGTCTGTCTGTCTGTCTGTCTGTCTGTTTGTCTGTCTGTCTGATTGATCTCCTCTGGGTCAAAATCGCCATCAAAATTATCCACTTCCAGTCCAGTCTAACTTCCATTTTCTCCATCCCTTGCCTTTCTGAGGCTATATGCCAGACTAATTTATCTTCACTCGCTTGATTCACCCTTTTTTTTCTGACATCATTAACATCATTAATATAATCTTTCTTTATAGCTTATATTGCTTTCACGCCCACCCCAACACCCGCATTTCCTGTCACACATGACATTCCACATTTCCACGACAAGCCTCTACACAGAGTCTTGTCGCGACAAACGGTACCGACTAGACCCTACAAAAACAACTGCCAACAGTGCCATTTTCTCCTGATACAGTGCAACAATATTAAAGCTATGGAGCTTTTCTGAGCTTCTCTCGTATGTTGAGTAGTTTAATCACCGAGTCGCGAGGGAAAATTAGCTTGCAGCGTCGTATGGGTGTGGTGGGGAGAGAAGAATGGCCAGCCCTCCAAGATCTATTTCCGGAGCTATATGACATTATTTTAATATAGAACCTTAGTGTACATAGTTTTAATCACCTCAAGAGTCTGAGACCTAATCCAATTTGTAGCACTAGGCATGCCATTTTTATAAATACGGTACCAGAATAACTTCTCATATGTGAAGCAGGCTACTTTTGTTTCCATTAAAGGCTATGGCAGGCTAAATATGAAGACAGAGAAAAGCCAGTTTATAGGTTTCATTACTGATCAGAAATAATGGAAACAGTGGCCAGTCTGGGAATTCTCCTGAGAAAGGGGAAGGCAAGGGGCACATACTTCTTCTTCTTTTAGAAATAAAGAGCTACTTCGGTAACCACGGGAAACTCCCAAAACATTGGTAGTGTTCACTGTAGTTAACGCAATACGTAAACTAACGCAAGGATTATGCATACGGCCACTGGATACTTGAAGTAAGTTAAAGAAACCCATTGAGTCGATGATCATGGATAGAATAGGACTTCATGTCTAATGTAACGCCAATTATTTTATTCGCAAACTTGATAAACTTCACTGGAACGAAGTGCCCCAGAATTAAGTATGAGTAATCCTACTGCATAGGGCTTAAGAATGATATTAAATGAGTCTTAACAGAGAGAGAGAGCGAAAGACAGAGAGAGAGAGAGAGAGAGAAAGAGAGAGAGAAAACGAAAGAGATATCGAGAGAAAGAGAGGGAAAGAAGAGAAAGTTGGGGGTAGTGTATATATGTGTGCGCACTCTCGAGGAAGAGATTTTATTTAAAAAAGTGTCGCGACAGACAGACAGACAGACAGACAGACAGACAGACAGAGGAGGCAGTTTGGCTGACAGACAGACAGGCGGGCAGGCAGACATGCAGGCAGGTAGACAGACAGTCAGGCAGACAGACAGACAGACAGACAGGCAGGAGACAGACACACACACACAGACAGACTGACTGAACAAAGAGAAAGATGATGAGAGTGGAAGTATTAGTAAGACTGAATAATCATGAAGTCAGCCTGTGTCATGCAATGATGTATGTACTGTGATTGACCTTTAGTCTAGATTTCTTATATGTGAAGCTGGTGTGTGAAGCCTAAAACAGCGTACACTTCATGTACAGTATTCTTCACAAAGAACTAGTTTAGAGGCATCAGTGTCAGCGACGGTCTTAGTCTCAACCCCTTTTCACCTTCCACTTTTCACCTTTCATCTCCTCGCTCAGTCAGTATGACAGACATATTATTATCAATCGACCTCCCAAAAACAAAAGAATAAAAAACTAACTCCAGCACAGCGATATTCTAGACTAGAAATGACGAATACGCTCAGTATGATTGGACCAACCAATGGGATGTCGATCCGAAGTGCCATCCTTTATTGACGTCTAGCAACCAGTGGCCGTATGCATAATGCGTACCTTAGTTAACGCAATGCGGTAACCACGGGAAACGCCCTAAACAATAGTAGTGTTCACCGTGATTAATGCAATACGTTAATTAACGTAGGCCTATGGATTATGCATACGACCACAGGACTGGTTAGCTATTACTCATTGATAGGTCCATGCAACATGGAAAGAGGAGGAGGGGGGGGGGGCATCGTTCATTATAGGCCTATGACCAGATGGTATGGCTTAGATATGCCATTCATCATTAAAGGAAAGGAATATGGGCCCAAAGGATATTACCTGGAAAATGTGCCAATAGGGATTTTACCTTTTTATATTTTTCAATACTCGTAACTATAATGTACGTTCCAACAGATGGTATCATGGCTTAGATATGCCATTCAATGATTCATCATTAAAGGAAAGGAATGTGGGCCCGAAGGATATTACCAGGAAAATGTGCCACTAGGGATTTTACCTTTTTATATTTTTCAGACTCATAACTATAATGTACGTTCCAACCACGCATGATTCAAACGTTCAGGCAAAGAGCGGATGGAAGTGACGAGTGGTTGAAGTTAGCAATAATATAGATCTAATCTTGACAGTGTGCGATGATGCGAGCTGCATACGATTCAGGTAATGTAAAAGGTTGGCATGCTCCGCTCCTGTCGCTCATTAGTAGTTGTCACATGATAATTATAAAGCAAAGGCATTTAGATCGAGTCAATAGTCATTGTTTCCTTTAATCTCCAAGGATTTGACATTAGGTAATAAATTAACGTGTTCGTTAAATATTAATCAATAGTCTTCACACTATACAGACGTTTCTGTTAGCCTTTTTACCCTGCCTCCGCATACAAAATACACAGACACACAAACACACACACACATACACACATACACACATACACACACACACACACACACACACACACACATACACACACCACAACCATTGTTTCTGCAAGAGAGTCCCTGAACTTGATATGCCTATGACATGTATGGCTACCATGTAAGTTTCCATGGGACATTAATTTTTATTAGGCTGCATTCTGTGCCAGCAGTATTAAATCGACGAAATCATCATTTATCATGCTGATAAATGCATGTATCATTTTGCATGCATTCCAGTGTTTATTCCAATGATTATGTAGTGTTAATTTTGTGGAACAGCGTGGCTAAATGGATATGGCTTGGGGACTCAAGATCTAGAGATTGTGGGTTCGATTCTCGACCATGGTCATGTTGTAAATGCCTTGGTAGAGCATTTTGTTTATATTTTCCTCAGTCCACCTGATTTTAAAATGGGCACCTGGCTATAGGCAATAGAAAATATTGTCAGAATGCTAATGATCAGCCCATGTAAACGGCAGCGGCACTGTATGCTCCCCAGCCAGGGAGGTGAGAGTTCTAGAGTGTTCAGGCCTGCTGAGGTAATAAAAATGTAAGGTCCTAGTTTGGATACGAGAATTATAAACAGCATTATTATTATTATCGTCACGCTCATTCCACATTCGCTTAAGTCATTTTCTGATGATTTGAGCTGTTTATATTACTATGATCTTCCATTTATCTTCTTTTTCCTGTTGAAACAAATGTAGAGTTTTGACTGGTTATGACATCCCAATTCTCCACGCTACAATGTTTTGCTTTGTGCAGTAGGTTGAGAGCGCTAAATCTATCAAAACGTCAAACGCTGACTTACGCAAATATGAGCTGAGAGTGACGTTATGTTAAAGTACACGTATTATCACATTCAAGATACCAATGAAAAGCACATCTGGCAATTTGTTTTCAGTGAGGTAACCAATCGAGGTTTTGGAAAATTGCAAACACCTTTAATTCCTAATTTTCAGGTGAACCCTTCACCTCTTATTATCTGCGATCATGATGATAACGAACAGCTGATACACATTAAGCCAACAACTTGGTAACAGTGTTGCTTTCTCTGGGGGTTCATCTGGCAAGGTATGGGACTTTCATGAGTATTAAAGGAAAGCTGAATCAACCTACAAACCACGTTAAACCATAATTATTATACTTCATTATTCGGATAAAACAGTCTTTCAAATGTCTGTCACTGTTGTTTCGTCTCTGCCCGCCCTACACAACCCACAGGGTTATATTATGCAAAGTCCGAATTCTTGTACATATTGCGCGCATGGCGGCCACAAGCCTACGTCAAATACGTTCTAGTTGCACTGCCTACCTGTCTAGCCAGTGCTCTGCGGACGGGTGACAACAGATAGGTAGACATCTTTTAATTTCACCATAAGCAGCAGATAAGTAAAACAAACTCAGGTGAAGACAATAAAAATGCTGAATACTTTACCTGGCTTGCATGGTCAAACTTAACTTTTGATTTTGCATGACCAGAACCTTAACTGAAAACTAAACAATACATTGTCAGATGGAAGCTTCCCTGTTTGCTGGAACTTAAGTGACCTCTTCATTTTTGCCACAAAGCTTTGCTGTTTGGGCAGGGGGAAATAATTCTCGACACAATGACCAAACTTCTTTCACTCTAGCCCTGTTTGTAGCGTCATAAAACACACGAGCACGGTAACAAAATGAAGCTCTTTCTCGCTGAAATTGGTCCGATGGGGACTATGCATCGATCTCAGAGAAAAGCTACTGGTAAACACAAAATTATTTTTGATTTGCGTAAAAACCTTTAACATCATCACTCTTTATCACCTGCATAGTTATACAGGTATTTGTCCTTACCAAGTGAACCCTTTATCGATTAGCATTTGCAAACACATGTGCACACAGCCATACCAGATGCACATTGCGCATTACAAATGACATGGTAATGAATTAAAACAAGAATAATTTCTCTGTCTGACTGAATATTGGCCATTTGAAGTGTGACAATGGTTCTTTTATTATTATTTTTGCCGATCCAAGCTGTGATCAATACGAGGGGGCCTAAAAATGCGGCCCAGGTTAGGACTGCAGAGAAAGACATCGCATATTCTTTAATAGCAGTAACACAAGCACTGACCTTTGTAGAAAATTGCGATCTGCTAATCCAGTTGCAGGTCAAGCTGTGATCCATGATGGGCTTAAAACCCAAGACCGATAAGGATTGCAGAGAAAGGCATTGCGTAGTTTAGTACTTGTAGCAGTATAATTACTCACCTTTATGGAAAAAAGTGATTTACAGGAAAGTGTTTGATTAAGTCCAGTTGCCGATCCAAGCTGTGCTCAATGATAGGTCTAAAAATGAAGTACCGGTTGGGATTGCAGAGAAAGGCATCGCTTAGTTGTGTACTTGCTACAGCATAATATTAAGCACAGTTCTTCATGGAAAAGTGCGATCTGCTATTCGAAAGGGATGGGGGAAAAAAAGGCATATTAAGTCCAGTTGCCGAACCAAACTGTAATCAATACGAGGCGGCCTAAAAACGCGGTTCAGGTTAGGACTGCGACTGCAGAGAAAGGCATCGCATATTCTTCAGTAGCAGAAACATAATCACTGACCGTATGGAAAACTGCGATCCGCTAAGCGAAGGGGATGATAAGACGTTTGGTACAGTCCAGTCGCCGATCCAAGTTGTGTTCAATGCTAGGTCTAAAAACGAAGTACCAGTAAGGACTGCTGAGAAAGGCATAGCATAATCTTGTTACTTATAGCAGCAAAAGCACGTGCCTTTAAAGGAAATAGTGATCCACGACGTTTAAGTCCAGCTGCCGATCCAAGCTGTGATCATGCTAGGTCTAAAAACGAAGTACCAGTAAGGACTGCTGAGAAAGGCATAGCATAATCTTGAATGTTACTTATGGCAGCATAAGCACGTGCCTTTAAAGGAATATGATAATGATCCACGACGTTTAAGTCCAGCTGTCGATCCAAGCTGTGATCATGATAGGTCTAAAAACAAGGTAGCAGTAAGGACTGCATTGAAAGGTAGCGCATAATCTTGTACTTGTAGCAGCATATATTTAGCGATCCGCTTTGCGAAGGCGTAAAGACGTTTAAATTCAGTTGCCAGACCAAGCTGTGATCAATGAGGGACCTATAAACGCGGTACAAGTTAGGACTGCAGAGAAAGTCATCACATATTCTTTACTAGCACAAACACACTCATTTATCGTTATGGAAAACAGCGATCGCCTATGCAAAGGTGATGAAAAGATGTTTCAAGTCCAGTTGCCGATCCAAGCTGTGATCAATGATAGGTCTAAAAACAAGGCACCAGTAAGGACTGCATTTGAAAAGCAGCACATAATCTTGTACTTGTAGCATCATAAATACACCGTTAAGGGAAATAACGATCCGTGATTGTGATCAATGATGGTCTAAAAACAAATACCGGTATTGAAATGCATCGAAATGCATCGCTTATACTTTATCAGTCAAAAAACAGTCACTCACCTTTATGGAAAATAACAATCCGCTGTGCAAATGGGTAGACAAGACGTTTAAGTCCAGTTGCCGGTCGAACCCTTGCCTTCAGGCGAGTTCAAGTTCATTCAGAATAAATTATGTTCAAGAAATCGCGCCGCTCATGCTGGCTATACTGGAGAGGAAATCCTCAAACACACACGGGGCTTTTCGAGGGAACTACTGCGCTCACACGCACGAGAGCTAGGCCTTGGCAAGCGCTCACAAGACAGCGGTTCCCGACTGTCCTCCCGCAGCAACAGTCGTTTACAACATCGCGTTCAATTTGGTTGTGTCCAGTTCAGGCAGAGATGAGAAGTAATTTAAAAGACAGCGTGAACGTTTTTGATCTAGTGTGTTGTTCCTGTGTCCCCAGGTCGCTGCTATGCAGCAGTGGCACCGATGCTAGAGCTTGAGAGTAATTTTGGTGGAAGGGTGGATGGAGTTGGGGTATAGGGGAGGTGGAAGTGACTTCGTCGTGTGACGGGTTGCACGACAGAATTATCGCTGGCCCGTGTCATGCAAGCTATAATTTTAGCGCGACAGTTCTGTTGTTTGCTGCGCGCGCAGAGAGAGTGAGTGGTCTTAGAGTAGTGACGGAGGAGGGAAGAGAAGGGGAGGGGAGGGGGAGATGCTGGCAGTGCGTGATGCTGATCAGACTGTAAATTTTTGGTTCTTAATAGACATTGACAAGGATTGTTAGAATTGGTCGAAGTGAGGGGGATGCGAGGGAGCGGAAGGAAGCAGAAAAAGAGGAAGATGCAGTGGTGCTGATAAATGGTAAATTTGGTGTGACTCGTCTGTAGTGGTGAGAGTGGTAATGATAGTGGTGGTGATAATGCGAGTAGTCGTGGTGGTGGTGGTGGTGGTGATAGCAAAGATGGCAGTGTAAGTAGAATGTGATGGGAGTGGTAGTAGTGGTGGTAGGAAAGGTTGAGCTGGTGACGGTGGTGGTGGAAGTTTGGTGGTGTGGTGGAAGTAGAAGTATGATGGCGGTAGTGTGATTATATACAATGTTATACATCACATTCATAATACAAAAACATATAACAATACACATCATACATGTAAATACATAATATTACAAATGAAATACATAAAAACAAAGTCATTGCGGGTCGCCAGCGGTGCAGCGCCCTGGTCCCCCCAGCTCTAAAGTCAGGTACTCATTTACACCTGAGTGGAGTGTGGAAATGGAAGCGAAGTGTCTTTCCCAAGGACACTACAACGTAAACCGCCCAGCTCGTGAGTCAGACACATAAACCTTAGACATGAAAGTCTTCAGTTTCTGAGTACGACTAAAAAAATAGCATGGCCACGCTGCCTCGCTGATAATGGTAGTGGAAGTAGCGGTGCTGGTAGAGGTCGTTGAGATGGTGTGATGGCGGTGGTCGAGATGATGGCGGTAGTGGTGGTGGTGGTGGTGGTGGTGGTGATGGTTGTGGTGAGAGTGGTGATTGTGATAGTGACCACAGATGGAGTTGTAATGACAAGGATGGTGAGGAAGTGGAGTTAGTGAAGGGAAAGAAAAAAGCAGACTAGAAGAAGATCACGGTGGCGGCAGTGGTAGTGATGATGATGATGATGATGACGACGACGACGATGATGATGATGATGATGGGATGATTGTGAGGGCAAGAATGAGATTCTAAATGTGTACCTTTCATTTATGAAAGACGTCATCACGGGAAGGAATACTGGACACTTTTTAATGATATTCATTATAGTCTTTCTCCCCAAGGAGTGCGCCTACTTTCACAGATAAAGAAAATAATTATATTATATTATTTGGAGTTGGACTGGGGAGATGGAGGTGGAGGAAAGAGGATTCTACTGATGGGAGCAGAATACCGAACAGAAGCAGTAATAATTGTGGGTTCAGTGCAAGGAGAATAATACAGTACCGTTGTATAAAAGACAGAAGAGTGCCTCTATTGTAGGAAAGAGGACCGTATCTACAGGATCAGTGATAGAAGCTTTTCTATTTCATTACTATCTGGATCACAGCGCTATTTGATAGTTTAATTATAACTCTCTACTGTTGAAGCATCAAATATCTTCTCGTAATCATTATTTTACTATCAAAAAAAAAGAAAAAGAGACAGCAGGTCACAGTATGTATATTCCTTTTGCTTAAAACGACAATGTGATGTTATTATTATTTGTTAAGGATGGACTTTGGACAAGAATGCATTGAGGCTAGAGTGGTGGA
>JAWQUT010000754.1:84228-99012 GCA_033807755.1 Ellobium chinense
TTAGAATATTTTTGTGAAAAGAACAAGCCTTCTCTCTCTCTCTCTCTGTCTCTCTCTGTCTCTCTCTCTCTCTCTCTCTCTGTCTCTCTCTCTCTTTCTCTCTCCTTCCCTTTCTTTCCTCTCTTTTTACTCTCTCTCTCTTTCTCTCACTCCCTTATCCTCGCTCTCTTCCCCTCCTCTCTCTCTCCTCCTCTCTTTCACTCTAGTCCTCTGACTCGTAAGACTGTCCTCAAAACTCACTCCTCCACCTATATTCTGTGGTAATGCTGTCTGCTACCCGTGACACAAAGACTGTGTTTTTTTACTGTTCTGTTATTTGTAAACTGCAATATCGGTGGTTAGTCCAGCCACCCCATTTGATATATTAAACAATTAATAGCCTGAAATGGACTCTTATTTGCTTTTAATCACTTTAATCACTCTACCAAAAATGTTTTAAAACACCAGACTAATAACGATGATACTGTAAGGGAGATAACCAAAATGTTTAAATTCTGTCGCAATGAAGTGCAGTGCAGTGCAATGCATATACAATGGAATCTCCATAATACACAGTACACTGCTGGCAGAGATGATATAAAGCGAAGAATTAAGAAACTTGAGGTTGCGGGTTCAAATCCCATCCGAGGAGAAAAAAAACCAACAGAAGGACACTGTCTTGGGAGTTATGACCCCAGTGTGGCCCAGCCCCTTTAGAGTGTCAGGAAGTCAAAGGGCCGAAACACTTGTTAGACGGGGGAATTTCTCTGAAGATCTTTTGTTGCCTCGCTCTCCGAGTAAGAGAGTTTCCTATTTACGTATACCCTCGGGGCATGGAAAAAAAAGCTATAGCCTACTTAGTATTGAGAAATACTTAATGTCGAGGTCTACCTGAATAATGAAATGATAAAAAATAATGTTGAGTGAATGAGTGTGAAATGCACACACTGATAAGGGAAATTCATCAAACGAGAACAAAGATCTAGTACTTAATATTGCAGTTCCACTGTCTTCATCTGCATAAGTGTGAATCTTACTCTGTGTCATACATTTTTGACGGATCGTTTATGACGGACGTAACAAAAGTGGTTTAAAAGTGAAAAAAAACAATTTTTGAAATATTTACAATTTTCTGTGTTAACGAATAACTTATTTCTTGAAAGTGGTGTTTGGAGAAAATGCATAGATCTCCAGCTATTTTAGACTATTAGCATGACGCGGCCAATACTTCACAAAATGTGTCAAGTTTCAAGCTTTTCATAATTGTCCACATCAGTTCCCAAGATGTCATGAGAACTAGATCTAGCTTGAAATCATGTGATAACAAAATTTGTATTCAACTTGATTTCCGGGATACTATCTTAAATTTCAGCATGGACCAATTGTATTTTTTTTCCCCTGAGGTCATGAAAAGTGTGTCTGAAGTTACGACTCATCTCGTGATCAATCGGATGTTTTCATCCAATTACCTCCCCTTGTCAGACTGGGTCACCAGACTGGAGTTTATAGTCGGACCCTGAGGGCATGACAATGTTCTTCAGGAATGAAATTAATGTAGTTCAAGATGGGCGAATCCACGTAGTTGGAATTCGATGGGCGAATCTACAATCGAATCGATTCAAAGTACTATAGACCCTGAAATCGGATGCATCGAGAATAATTTGAAGTTCCTACCAAATTAAGATTATTACATTATTTTAAAAAACATGTGAGTAATTCTGAATTGGAGCGATAGATTTTCAGTCTGGGCAATATGAGTAATGTTTATGAGTAATAAGTAATAATAAATAACTCATATGAGTAATAGCACAAGTCAGTTTAACTTTATAACTGCACTGTAGGCCTATTCTTAAAGAATTAGTTCACCTGAAAACTAATGGAACAGGAACAGTTAAAAGGGACAGCCTGTGATTTTTGTTTGGGAAGAGGAAAGAGCTATGCAAGACCTAAGGTTGTGAGTCTCTGATGTTCAATGTACAGATTGACATTTCAGACAAATGGGTTGGCCTTTGTACCCTGAATTGTAAATAATATGTTGACACCGTTATAATTCAGCGACGCTGCTGTCATCGAAATCATCAAATCATCATCGCCACCATCATCATCCTCATTAGCTACCAACACTATTTGCTCGGAAGTGAGAGAACAATACTACAATCCCGGTGTCACTCTATCAAAATTAGGAATTTAAATACGGGAACACCAGTCTACTTAAAATTCAGTGCCAAATATATAAGATGGTTCCATAATAATTGCTTAGATGTAGTGAACTGAAGTTTATTTATAGAAGTATTGGGAATGAAATCCATTCCAGTCTATTCCTCGCATGGAATTGAGGATCGAGTTACAGAACTGAGATCGACCATTCGTAACATGTATTCGGCAAGAGCTAGAGGGTTATTCGAAGCTAGCTGGGCTAAAGTCTATATTCCGGGTTGATCTAATGAATGACGAATCCTGGAACATATTAAACCCATTCCAAGGCTTAAACCATCAATAAAACCAAAAAAAATGGTTTGCTCTGGCTCTCACCCCTCAAATCTGTCGTGACTTTGCTCTTACATTCTCTCATTCCTCCTTTCTTACTTCCTTTCGATTTTTTTTCCATTCGTCTCTCTTACTTTCAATTTTTGTTTCCTAGGTCTTGTTTCCAGATTTTTTTGCAGCTTCGTCTGTCCCAGACTGTGAAGTCCTGACCCGTTCGCTGAACATGCCTGACCTTCTCATCTCCTTACTTAGAGTTGTACAAAGTCCACAGTGCCCTTTAAGATTCAAACCGAAACCAAAAAAAAAATGGTTTGCTCTGGTTCTCACCCCTCAAATCTGTCGTGACTTTGCTCTTACATTCTCTCATTCTTCCTTTCTTTCTGCCTCTCAATTTTTTTTTTCTATACGCCTTTCTTACTTTCAAATTTTGTTTCCTAGGTCTTGTTTCCGGACTTTTCGCAGCTTCCTCCGTCCCAGACTGCGAAGTCCTGACCTATTCGCTGAACATATCTGACCTTCTCATCTCCTTACTTAGAGTTATACAAAGTCCAGAGTACCCTAGTCATGTTATGGGGATCTTCCAGTAACTACTGCTGATACCTGCCTGATACATACTCGGATACTCCATAGATAGGAAACTCTCTTACTCAGAGAGAGAGACAACAGACGATCTTCAGAAAAAGATACCCCCATTTACAAGCGCTTCGGCCCTCTGACTTCCTGGTACTGTTGTATAGGGCTGAGCCACACTTGGGACATGATTCCCAAATGTCCTGCTATTTGTGTGTGTGTGTGTGTGTGTGTGTGTGTGTGTGTGTGTGTGTGTGTGTGTGTTTAAGCCTCAATAGATACAGCATCTTTGCAGAAGCAAACCGAAAATCTTTATCTGGTGATAAACTCCAGGTCATGTCAGTTACAGAAAGGAGAGAGTGGATAGGTTAACCTGGAATGCAGAGGTATGAGGAACATTGCATTTAGGAGGAAAAGAGAATGATGTTGACATCCTTTGGGGAAACTACGACTGAAGAGAAAAGTGATGTGGTGGAGAAGCTAAAAGCCCATGAGATCAGATAAGGAGCTTATAGCAGAGGAGGGTACAGCTAGCTGAACAGGTTCCACCGTAATCAAAACAATGCTGACAGGCACCATAAGCTGGAGAACCCTAACATACGTGTTTTGCTCCCCGCTGGAAAGTTGACAAAGTTTAGACGTTAGTTAGAGCAGTATTTTTTTTTTNGGGGGGGGGAGGGTAGAGCCTGGCAACAATGGCTGCCATTATATACGATTTCAGATTTGTTAGTGGCACGTTTTATCAATGGCCTTGTGTCGGAGGAGGATGTGTCGAGAATCATTGGTCGTAAATATGCTAATAAATTGGGTAAAATATAAGATGCTAACACTTCCGTTGCAGAAAATCTGCGCCAACGAAATAAAAAGCCCGTCCCTATAGTCCCCTGTAATTATGTCCGCAAAAACCCAACATACCTAGCCCTGGCCTATGTAGTGATGTGGATGACGTCAACTCTACAATCAAGTAATCAGGTTACACGCATAAAGACTGGGCTGCCAGGTTATCTTTGAGGGCTTAGGACGCCTCCAGTGGGTCCTTGCAACATTTTATTCTATTCTCTATCTTGCCTATCTCTAAAACACCCGAAAACAAAAAGGCCGTCGAAATCTTCTGCCGCTTACTCAGTGCCATCAAAGACCCGGGAGATCAAAAATGGTGGCTCTAATCAGATCAGACCAACTAATCAATCAATCAGAAAATCAATACGCTTAGATCGAACACGTCATTAATATCATCTCTTCTCTTCCCATGTCCCTATTGCAAATTTGCCACAATAGTGCAAGGAGCGTCCACGCCTTTTGACTTACGTTATGGAAAGTGGCTGTCTGGTCGTTTGTGATTCTTTACTGGATGGCGTAAAAATACCCAAGAATTATGAAAGTGTCTTTCATGCAAATTTTGGTGCCATGATATTGGAACAATGTGGGCTTTAGCACTTACTAGCCGAAGTGCTTTTTTTTGTTTGTTCTGGAAGTGATCCGCTACCAATGACCACCAGCATTTTGATAAACTTGGCTAGATCTGTCCTTTTAGCCATACATAAGTTTAATGGTATCGTGTATCCTTGATCGTCACTAGATACTGATGCGGCCGTGGGCTTGTCAGTCAGTCCTACGTTAGCAGACCGAGTGTTGCTTTGAGCTTTCATCATAGACAGTGACCAACATAGCAGAGAGTGTGCATCTCAGCAGTCTTTTAACTGGTGTATTGATGTACTACTAGCTGTGGTCCTTGTCAGTCAAATGTGTACTTTCCAGGATTGAAAAGGCTACTTTTTAAAATTTTGATTCCAAGGAGTTCTCATATTAAAGAAAAGACCATGTCAATGTAATAATATTCAATGTGGTTGATGGTACATAGACCAGCTGCACTTTTGGAAACAATGAGTTTCTTTAGCCTTGTCTAAAGGAGTGTCCATCAGGGCAAGAAGTCTTATACTATGAAGTTCATGATGTTTTTCGAAGGGACTTGAAAAGAACCAGACACGTTTATCTCGACAGCTTGGACGTTATCTTACTTATGTGGCGGAGGGTAAAACAAACTCTTCATGACATTTCGTAACATTTTCTCTGGTTCTTCGATTAGACTGGGCAGTTCATCAAGTGAGACCACCAGCTGGTCAAGTTATCGAGAGAAACGAGCCAGCAATGGCCAGTACACCAAGCTGTTATCTCTATCTGTCTTTCCTCCTCCATTTTGCCGGATTCTCTGCCCTCCTGGCCGGTTACAGCACGCCCTACTGGACAATGGTCAAGAAGTCCACGGGTGACGTGTTCGCCTTGGGGCTCGTGGTCAGCTGTTTCAAGAGGAGCTGCGAGATGTTGCATGTGACGGAGACCAGGCGTGAGTTTTGAGTAGCGTGTGAATGTGTTGGAAGAATTTAAGACAGAAAGAAAAATTAAGCAAGGGGAAGAACGCGAAAAATAATGAAAAAAATAATATTTTTTTCTCTGCTTCGCCTCGTTTAAGCGCAAGTACAGAAGCTCAGAGGTGCACTGTTTAGAGGACATTTTCACAGTGGTCAGGGAGAGTGGAAAAGTGAATGTTCCACAACATTTGGAAGAATTAATTAAAATAGTGAGAAAGAGAGAAATGAACAAACAGACGGAGAGACAAGGGAAAAGAAAATAGGGGTACAAAAAAAGAACACAACAAAAAGAATGAAATATAAGAGAACATGAAAGAAAAGATAAGAATTAATGTTATTGTTCGCCCAAATCCCTCTTTTGTGCATCCCTGTGTTGAAAGTGCTTAAACTGATAAGCACTGATTTGATGATTTGACTGGGGACACGAGAGGCTGCACTGTCCGATCATTATCATCGGAAGACAGGCCCCACCTACAAATGGCCGTGGATGCCACACACACATACAAACAGAATGATTTACTTGTACACTGATATTTTAAATTACGGACTTTTCTTTATCAATATTTTTTACATGAAGTTCGGAGGGAAAGTAAACTAGCGATCTCCAAAGCTTCCGCGGATGCCGTATGAAATGTTTTACCTGTGAAATTCGAAAAAACAAAAGCAATCTATTGTGAAGCAAAGGATGGAATTCAGATTAGTTAAATGCCCGTCATGTTTTTTCGTTCCTTTTATACTCCGCGCTTATGATGATGAATATTGAATTGTAAGATCTATATATGTTTCGCTGTTTGTATTTCACATTTAATATATATGTCTGTTTCATTGTTCATTTCCTTGTTGACAGGTCTGTCTGTCTGTCTGTCTGTCTGTCTGTCTGTCTGTCTGTCTGTCTGTCTGTCTGTCCCGAGCTTTATCTATCTCCCTACTTAGCTTGTTTTTGGCCTGGCCATTTGTTTGTCTGTTCGTATGTTTTTCTGTCTGTCCACGCCTCTGTCTCTATGCCCTTCCATCAGTCCTTCTGTTTGTCAGTATCAGTGCTGGCCTGTGTGTGTCTGCTTCGTGTCGTCCATCGGTCTATGCATAGAAAAAGTGCTCACCGGATATAGTCACTCGGTGTATATTAGAAGTATTCTTTGTTTCATATTAAATCAGTATGTGTTTTATCTCCCTCCACAGTGATGTTTGTCATCGTATTTGGCATGTGTACAGTCACCATCCTTCTCTCCCTGTTCATCGTTCAAGCCTTCTGTTTGGCTCTCTACAATGCCAGTTGTAAGACCAAGAACATCGGCACGGGATTCTCCTACTTGTCCTTCTTCCTGGGTGAGCTATTGATATCAGGTTTCCGAACTAGTATTTGGCACCTCCGGGAAAACGAAAATATAAAGTCTGGAGTCTGGTCACGTGACTTGGTGACTTGGATGAAGTTTTATTTTTCTACGGCATGAGGAATGACAAGATAAATACTATGGAGAATTCGCGTATGACACCCCAGAAAGTATGCCCGCATGTAAACAAAGCCGTAGCATATCTGGCTTCATACAATAGCATACCCCTTCTATTTTCCTGATAGTAAATTTCAAAAAGTGGCCATACCTTTCTGTCCTCTCAGAGCTGCACCAAGAAATACGGACCATCATTGTAGTTCTTTCAATCCAGAGCATCTGGTCACATGACAGTGGCTTCCAACTTTTAAAAAAAAAATGTTCCTGGAATGCCAGCTTATGATTTGAATTAGTACGCTGTTTTCCCTACAACCATTTTCAGTAACCTGCCAAAAATCAAAACGTCTTAAATTGTTTACAACAAGCACGTCCATTAGGCTTGTAGAAAATGCTGCTTAAACTAATAATGTGCTGTTATCATTGATTTTCCGAGTTCATAAAAGCTGAATGAGAAAGGATAAAGGAGCTGAAGTATATCATTAACGAAAACTACTCTACAGCTTTTACAATACGACTATACTTACCATAAGAATGAACCTCAGATATCAGAGATTCATTTCACGACCTGAGGAAAGAGTGCACACTACTCTGCGATTGTGTTCACAAATTTACTGTTCATGTGTTGAACACCTATGCAAATGATGCGGCAGTCAATTAAGGATGACCCTGAGAGTGCCTTCTGATTGGTCAGTTAAGAGCATGACACCAATGCTTTTCAATGATCCCGCCAAAACCTTCTCGAAGGTCACTTGTGCAATTTCAGATGTTTGTTATGATATTAGTTTGTCTTCCTTTCTAACATGTCCATGGGTATCCCCCGAGTAGAATGCCAGATGACACCATTTTGCCACGTCACAGAAACATACATAAATATGTATCAGTGTCGACCCTATTGTGGCATCTGGCAACCAATCACCATATTTATGTGACTGATGTCATAAAGAGAGATAGGTTAGACCTTTTGATAGGCTGTTAGATACCATAATAATGCACAACCAGGGAAGAATAAGAGGAATCCTTATTTGGAGAGGATAGGCAAGCAGGCACGCGCGCGCGCGCGCGCGCACACACACACACACACACACACACACACACACACACACATACACACACACACACACAACAAATATATATATATATATAAGATGACAAAATTCCCCAATCGGTACAGAATCTTCAAATTTTCTCAATGGCACCTTTTACGACATGAAACCCCACATTACAAGGATTCGTAAAAGGGATAATTAAAACTAATATCCCCTACTAAAAGGATTTTGCCGGTAAAATCGATCTTTAAATAGAGGCTGAGTGACATTGATTCTCCATACTTTTACTTGAATTAAGGTCAAGTCTCATTCGTGCTTTTACGACCAAAGAGCTGCAGAGAGGGTTCAGTTCGCAATAGTCAATAATTTCTGTTCTTAATGCAGTTTTTGCTTTAACAAAAATTCCAGCAATGTATTCATGGGTCTTGTACTTTTCATTTTCATTCCATTTCAGATGCTTCTAACTCCTTCCTTTGTCTTCTCCTAACTCTCTCTCCACTATTTTTTCTGTCTCTTTTTCTCTTCTCTCTCTCTCTCTCTCTCCCCCTCTTCTCTTTACCCATTGTAAGTTCCTTTACTCTTTTCATGTTGTTTTCATCTAACTAGTCCACTATCTATCTATCTATCTATCTATCTATCTATCTATCTATCTATCTGCCTGCCTGCCTGCCTGCCTGCCGCCTGCCTGCCTGCCTGCCTGCCTGCCTGCCTGCCTGCCTGCCTGCCTGCCTGCCTGTCTGTCTGTCTGTCTGTCTGTCTGTCTGTCTGTCTGTCTGTCTGTCTCTTTCTCCTCCTCTTCTTGACCATCCACCGCTTTCTAGATGCCAGCGTACATGAATATGTTATCTAACAAGTTATGTTATCTGATATGTTCTAACTCTTCCTGATATTTTTTACCATGGATCTTTTTTCCCCACTCCCTGTAATGAGACTTAATAGCTTACTAAGCAGCCCAATTCATGGGCGTTTGTTCTTATAGAAAAGAGATACAAATAAAAATAAAAACCTGGTAGCTCTACCTAATGTTATTTTGCTGTCTGGCTCTTTGGAAATAATTGTATTAAGAGGATTCAGCTCACAAGAGGCTTTTCAGAAGCACAAGCTGAGGAAAACCTCGCGTGAGTTTGCACTCTTTGATTGACTTTTCTTTCTAACGATTTCCGATTAATGTTCCTCCCATGAGAGATATCATATTAACGCCTATGGCATTTTTTTTCTTCCTGCACTCGTCCCTTAATTCTCTTTTTTTTTTGCAGCACTTTCATTAGGTGCAACACTGGCTCTGTACCAGCTCGACTTGGCGGAGGAAGACAAACCGGATGTGACGTCGATGAAGATCGGCTGGTCGCGTTTTTCAGTAATGGGTTCGTCCGGTGCTTTTTTCCTAGGGGCCTTGCTGAACATCGCTGATTACACTAGGAGGAACAGACTCCACCGACAGAAGCTTCAAAAGAAAGAAGAAGTCCGCAATAAAATGATCGCCATGCTTGAAAAGAACAGGCAAGGCCAACCAGCTCGTTCGAGACCAGCTGCGGGGACATCAGGGCAGTCTTCTGGCGGAGACTTCAAAGGCAAGCGGTTATCCATGACTGTTGACGCCGCTGTGAATTTGGCCCAAGCGCAGAAAGGATTGCAGAAAACATTGGACTCTTGCAGAGAGCCAAAGCAGAATTCGAATGTGATCTTGGTCAACGAAGCTTCGTCCAGAACTGACTCGAGTGATGCGAGAGGCGCTGGACAACAGCAGCAACAAAGACTGAGGTCTCAGCTTCGTGATGGAGGTGGAGGAACGACGGCAGCTGCCGAGGCGCTTAAGAGATATAAGCTCACGAAAACGGCTCATGTTGAATCTGTGGATGGTCGACAAGCTCTGCCCAGCGTTGAAGAGGAAAGTGAAGGTTCGTCCACTGGGAGAGACCGACGAAGAGGAGAGACCCGCGAATTGGCGCGTCAGTTGACTAAAACACGTGTCGCAGAACCAGCGTCTAGGCCAGAACCATCGTCAGACATGCCTCCT
This sequence comes from Ellobium chinense, assembly GCA_033807755.1. Classification (NCBI taxonomy): domain Eukaryota; kingdom Metazoa; phylum Mollusca; class Gastropoda; order Ellobiida; family Ellobiidae; genus Ellobium; species Ellobium chinense. The sequence goes on from JAWQUT010000754.1 coordinate 94,145, forward strand.
AGAACGAGCGTTCTCGACAAAGGGGGTCGCACGTCAAAGAGATCACCAAAACTCGAGACTGAAACTAGTGATTCTTCCAGCAAGTACGTCATAACTGCAGAGTCGCAGGAGATAAAATCCCCAAACATATCTACAAGAAATGAAAAAGCTGCTAAAGAGGAAGAAAATTCAAAGACCCAGACGATGCAGAAACCTTCTGATGGGCAACGCAAGCGGAGAGGGTCAGCAGTCGAAGACGCTCTCATAAGCGTCAGCCATTTTCTAGGTGACACAACGAAGCTTGGACTTCCTTCCGATACCTCTGTCACAAGTCAGAAATACTCACTTGACAGGACTGACAGTACTAAGAGTAGACACGAAAAGTCTATTTCTTCAACGCAAAATTCTTTTGACCGCTCCTCAGAAAAGTCAACAGAGTTACCGCCCGTTTCCCACAGGCGAAGGCTTGTGACTGAAGAATCTGAAGAGATTCTAAGAAATGGGTTAAAACAACAACGCACGATCGATTCTGAAAAGGACAGCCTCAGATGTTTCTCCAAAGATGAATCTTCCAGATCTAAGCTAAGCGGTGACAGTTTAGACAAGGAGAAGGACAAGTTGCAAAGATCAGACACAAAGAGCAGCTCGGAGAAAGAGAAAGCCAGTCCCAGAGAATCCAAGTTTCCGGAACAGCTGTCTGAGGAGCAAATCAAACGGAACCAGATTGTAGAAAATATGACAAGGAACAAAGAGAAAAAGAAGAAGAGGATAACACAGTGAAATAGGCCATAAGCAAGAGTGGCAAGACTGTAAGAAAAATGTCTTTCAACAGAGCCACTTTTACTGTTTTAGAATTATATATTACATTAAACCAACCCGTATAAACAGTGCCATATAAAGGCAATTAGCAAGAGTGTGACAACACTTTGAGAATTTGATTATGAATCAAATGTCACTCAACAAAGCCATTTTTAGGACAATGTTTAAACCAACCTGTATAGAGAGTGCCATATAAAATTCCACACACGTGTATTTTTGAAAACATCACTAGAGACGCAAGACACACTGGATTACGGTGTACTTCATGTATTTTCTCACACGGTTTCTTGTTTGTGAGTTTTGATCTCTCTCTGAATGGTTGGTGTGCAAGCTCAAGTGCTTATCTATAGTGTTACAGTCCGCTTCTAGTCTTCAGAATGAATGCAAGTCAACTTCAGAATGGATGTCGACTACGCTAGAGTTGGGCAAACTCACCAAAAAAAGTCAGTTCAGATCAAGTTCAGTTCACTAACGAAAAAAGCCCTAAGATGAAGTTTAATTCCGTTCAATGAAAACTGAGTTGTTAGTTTCAGATCAGATCAGTGCCTCTGATTTATGAAGCTGGCACCCGGTTTTGATTTTCGAGGTAGATGTGAAAATTAGGTAGAAAATTAAAGTTTAGATCAATTACCCAAAATAGCAACAGTTCAGATGCAAACCTGTTTGTCCAAAGTAGCTATTAAGCTCAGATCAAGTTCAAATGAACCGAACGTAAGTTCACAAACTGCATTCATATGATCTCAGTTCTGCTCAACCCTGGTGTATGTTTTTGTAAGGAACAAAATAAAAAAAAAATATCACCGCTGTAGAAAAGATTTGGTTGTCCTATACCGTATATTGGCAGAACCACCATGTCAACAGAAAATGCTGCCATTTTCTCTACAATACAATTTGTCAAAATGATTTATTTTTATTGGAATTAAACTAATGTGAACTCAGTATAGTGTTTTGAGTTGTAGAGTATAGTCTACATACTAAACTACAAAAAAATCGTTATAAAATCCATGGTTGTCTTAATATATACGTTGTTTATTATAATGGTTCACAGGCTAGTATACCAAACACATAATTATTAACTATCTCTGCTTTTTAAAAAAATGACTTCGTGTGAAAGGTGCTAGATTTTGGCTTATCGTCGCCCAATGGTGTTGGTGCTGAAGGCAGAAGCGCACACCTCTAGATACTGGTTCCATACCAGACCACTGGGACAGTCCATCTCATAGGCGTTTCCACTCAGGTCACACTAAAGAAAATGGGAGAGACAAAGAGTAAGGATGGCACAGGTGTCATAATATGTCACATGAATGTCATAGGGGCATGCCTGGTACATTTTAAATATCAAAATAATCATGATGCAATCTGTCTGCTACTCAGTCACCTCTACTACTACCAGATTATTGACGAGTGTAATATTCAGATCATCCGCTAATGTATAAGTGAAGGCATTGGGACAGGGGTAGTTACATGCTTCACCGCCTAAGAACCGCATTATCTATTCATAAAATATAAACTGCACAGGAATATCGGGATTTCCACACTGCGTGCTCCGCCATTACTCGCGCTGCGTGACGTCAGAAAGGCTAATTAATGACGATTGGTTCCGAGATTTTGAATACGAGTCTGCACCAGTCCTGTGTTAGTTTTTCTCGTTTTATGACGTCCCGCAACACGAGTAATGGCGGCGTACGAGGGTGAAAATCCCGACACTCCAGCGGCGTGTTGTTTTTTTTCTGAAATGATTAAGTGGAACGAAAATGTACTTTCCTTCTTTCATTTTCTCTCTGCATTTGTCTTCTTGAGCACTTCCCCCTTTATCCTACTTGACTTCTAAACAGTTCAATTTTTTAAATAAATATGAAGATTTTTTAGGCTGTGAATATCTTCCCCTGTCTCTTTAAAGTAAAATTATAAGAGATTATAGACAATGTATTGTATTTACCCTTCAAATATCATCCCAGTCAGCGACAACGTAACTGGACAAATTTGTTTTAGGTTAGGGTGAGCAATGTAAAGATTGCTGCTAGCCACTTTTTGGGCAGGGGTGCAGTTATTAAACAGTAGCACCACATCCACACCAAACAACAAAAACAGCACCATCGACATCAACAGTGTGGAACTATCTGAATGAACTTTCTAGCTGGAGTGGGGTGAGGGATGCTAGAAGTTTACAACAGTATCAACTACCAAACAACGAAAACAACATCAACAACAACAACGTGTAGTTTGTAGATGAAGATTGGGCAAGTTCACCAATAAAGTCAGTTCAGATCAAGTTCAGTTCACTAAGAGAAAATAGCCCTAAGATCAAGTTTAGCTCACTTCCATGAAAACTTCAGTAGTTTTCAGATCAGATCAAATCAGATCAGATCAGCGAATTTCCTCTTGATTTGTGAATTCGGTATTCGGATCTGATTTTCGAGAGATATTGTGAACTGAACTGAAATTTAGGTACAAAGTTGAATTCAGATAAAGGACCCAAAATTGCCATAGTTCAGATGCAAATCAGTTCGTCCAAAATAGCTATTAAGCTCAGAAGAAGATCACGAGAACTGAAGTAAAGTTCACAAAAACTGAATTTAAGATCACTTATTGCGGTCTTATGATCTCAGTTCTGCTCAACCCTGGTTTAGACTTACCTGAATGAACTTGTTAGGGTTAGGATGAGCGAAATAGAGGTTGTTGCTGGCCAGCTGTTGAGGGGTGCACGGGTTCTTGATGCTGGTCTGAAGTGGGAGCTGAGCCCCAGTGGAACCTATAGAAGGAATGGAGGTGGTGGTGGTGGTGGCGAAAAGTATGGGGGCTGGGGCAGGGGGGATTAAAAACGTGGTTGTGGGTGTTGTTGTGAGTTAGTGTGCCCTGTGACGTCGCTGTGTTCTTGTTGCCTTTGTTGTTGTTGTTGTTGCTGCTGGTGGTGGCGGTGGTGGTGGTAGTGGTGGTAGGGGTAGGGGTGGTAGTGGTGGTGATGGTGGGGATGGCAGTGTTGGTCGTAATGGTAGTTATATTATAGTGATATTTTTGTTGCTGTGTTGTTGTAAATATTGTTGTTTTTGTTGTTGTTGTTGTTGTTGTTGTTGTTGTTATTAGTTGAGGTGGTGGTGATAATGGTTATATAATTGCTCCTGCATGTGATGGTGCCATTATTAATGCTGCTGGTAGAGTATGTCATGATATTGTTTTGGTATTATCGTTAATGCTGATGTCGGTGGTGGTGATGATGATAATGCTGAATGTGAAGTTTATTGACCACGATAATGATGATGATCATGAAATCACGATACCATGGTTCTATCAGTTACACGAGAACTTCCGCTTTAACGATAAGATCTCTTACCACTTGTCGAATGCACTGTCACCAGTGTCCAACAAGCAGAGTTAATAGGATTCTTACGATTGCAGAAGATTCCATCGTTAATGCGCAAGTTCTGTTATATATCAGTAATAACTCTTCTTGTATTATAGGTTATCGGTTAATCTCAACCTGTGACTAGATACATATCCAGGACACTCTTTTTATAAAGGAATGAGACTTGGCGCTTATACATATCCTAGAGTCTTTTTCGCATAAACCTCAACAGATGTGCCCACACCTGAATGCACCTTTCCCTCACAGTCCTAGTCTTTTATCTATACTTTTCCTCACTCCTCATTTGATTTTTTTTTCATTTCGAGTAATGTAGGTACTGACTTTGTGTTACGGGCTTAAACGTCTAATTAAAACTTTTAATTGAAGGCTAAATTAAAGCCCTAATCCAGAGAAAATGGTTTTTCTCTTAACGGAGGTGTAGCGGTTTTTACGGCAGTTTTACAGCTGGCCAAGCCCATCACATCCCGACACTCGCTTATCTCCGCAGATAATGGACACAGGTATTAATATTACACGTCGGTGCACTCTGTAAACGGGGCCTTATGTCCGATAAATAACAGACTGGACATACGGCGGTATTCTCATACTGCACTGAAGCGGGAACCTGCCCAGGATCTTTATGGCCTGCAAAATGGCGTCGACACTTCAATCGATCAGCTGAGATAAGACTTTGTTTCTTGGTATAAAAAATACTGGTTTTGGGGGG